>JAFMOD010000796.1:86960-112430 GCA_019802435.1 Corydoras maculifer | reverse complement strand
GGGATTCGAACCGGAAATCCCTAGAGCTGAGAGGAGAACATGCTAACCACTAAGCCACCGTGCCGCCTCACTTAAATTAATAAATTCTAATTCAAGACATTTCACCTGCTTTATTACACAGCACACGTTTTCAGGTATACGAACACAAATGTGCCTCTAATAATCAGTTAATTGATTAATTGTGACTTAATTGTTTATCAGTAATGGCCAAGTACCGTTAAACTTTTATGAATCATCATTCATGAAGTACAACTTCCCTCCTCAAAGGTTCATTAGTTACACTTACCATGCACTTGTAGTGAGCAGCAACCTTTTTGGCATTATCACAATGGAGTACACCTCGAGTCTGATTCTCCTCCTCACCGGCGTGGCAGAAACCACAGCGCAGGCCTGACTCACTGGGGCTGCCCCTCAGAGGGGACCGGTCCCGCTGTAACCAGCAGCGTGCAAATTAGTAAGAACAACACATTCAGTACATTTACTACTTCAGTCAGAAATATATTCATTCATTATTTTCCGCTTTATCCTCTATTAGGGTGGTGGTGGTGGTGGGGGGGGGGGTTCCCCATGCCCATCCGGGGGAGAACGTTTCGGGCGCTGGGCAGATACACACAGGACGCCAATCTATCACTGGACACACACTCACACAGACACACTCTATATGGGGCAATTTTGAGAATTCAATCGACCTTGATCAATGTTTTTGGACTGTGGGAGGAAACCGGAGAACCCGGAGGAAACCCACACGGACACGGGGAGAACATGGAAACTCCACCCAGATGGGGATTTGAACTGGGAATCCCTAGTGCTGAGAGGAGAACATGCCAACCACTAAGCCACCGTGCCGCCTGGCAGAAATACATAAATACTAAAAATAAATTTTCGTAATTGTAAAAGTGCAAGACCATCTATATAATAAGTGAAGGAAATGGACAATGGAGCAAGAAGGAGAGCATGTGTCCAAACGTTTTGCTGTATATTTTTTACTTTGTGGGCGGCACAGTGATTTAGTGGTTGGCATGTTCTCCTCTCAGCGCTAGGGATTCCCGGTTCGAATCCCAATTTGGGTGGAGTTTTCATGTTCTCCCCGTGTCTGCATGGGTTTCCTCTCACAGTCCAAAAACAGTGATAGATCGGCACCCTGTCGTGGGTGTATCTGCCCAGCGCCCGAAACGTTCTCCCCTGGATGGGCACCCCTCCACGACTCTGATAGAGGATAAAGCGTAAGATAATGGATGGATGGATTTGTTACTTTGTACTTCTACAAATACAGACTGTAGTCCATCAATTTTATTTGTTACCCAGTTACTTTGTCCTTTAATCAGAAAATCAGAACTGGGTTTATATGAGTATATAATGTTTAACACTGTGACAGTGGTATGATGCTGGGTGTGTGTTAGTTTATATTGTGTTAGAATGATTGAAACAGACAACAGTGCAGCTGTTTTCCTTTAAAGTAAAAGCCTAAACTAATAGCTGTATTGCTCCACCTTGTGGATGTAAAAGAAGATACATGAGATGTTTTAGTTGCCGCACTGTTTGTATTGGAAATCCTCTAATCCTTCATCTGTGCTTACAGGACGCTGCTTACAGGATTTTGGTGGCTCAGTATATTTGATAAGTGCATTAAATTCCTTCCTTAATTTCCATCCATTATCTTGTACTTTATCCTCTATTAGGAAGGGGGGGGGGGTGTTCCCCATGCCCATCCAGGGGAGAACGTTTCGGGCGCTGGGCAGATACACCCAGGACAGGACGCCAATCTATCACGGAACACACACTCACTCACACAGACACACGCTATATGGGGCAATTTGGAGAACTCGATTAACTTGATCCATGTTTTTGGACTGTGGGAGGAAACCGGAGAACCCGGAGGAAACCCAAGCGGACACGGGGAAAACATGAAATCTCCACCCAGATGGGGATGCGAACCGGTAATCCCTAGTGCTGAAAGAAGAACATGCCAACCACTAAGCCACACAGCACTAAATAAATTAAATAAGAAGAAAAAGCTCAGACTCGTACATTTGATGAACTTTCCGTTTCGTCTAATCCTTGTGAAGAGGTTGAGCGAGCGTCTTCCGACTGCCCTCGAGGTACTCCTCTTATTCGGCTCTTTTCGAACCGGCCGCGCCCTCTGCTCCGTGGCGGAGATGAATCTGAATCGTTGGCAGCAACCCCTTGATCGTCTAACAGAGCGTGTGCAGGTACTTAGTCAGTTTAATGGAAATGACAGTAAAGGATCATCATGTAAAGAATATTTCCTACCATCGCTGGCATCCTGGGAGGCATCCCGGTGTTTGCGACAATAAACACTGTAAAGGTTCCAAAAGCGTTAATAAACTATGAATCTCAGCAAATTAAAGACTTTTTAAATAATGCATTTAGGAAAGTGGTTTGCTTACAGGTAGATTCCCTGGGACGGGTTTTCCTTGATCTGAGCTTTGTCCCACAACGCGCAATAGTAGTGGTACGTCCTCCGGCAGGTCTTCACATCACAGCCGATGGTAGCCCCTGGCCGATGGCAGGACGAGCACATCTGCACACGGACAAATGTAGAGATGAATTCATCGGTCGTGCCTTTGTGTTGGCAGATGCTTCTTAATAATATAATGCTGGATAATTTAATGCCGGGCAGCACGATGGCTTAGCATGTTCTCCTCTCAGCACTAGGGATTCCCGGTTCGAATCCCCATCTGGGTGGAGTTTCCATGTTCTCCCCGTGTCCACATGGGTTTCCTACCGGTTCACCGGTTTCCTCCCACAGTCCAAAAACATGGATCAAGTCAATTGAGTTCTCCAGATTGCCCTATGTAGAGTGTGTTTATGTGAGTGAGTGTGTGCCCAGCTATGGATTGGCACCCTGTCCTGGGTGTGTCTTCCCAGCGCCCGGGGCGTTCTCCTCTGGGTGGACATGGGGAGCCCCCCCCCCACGACCCTAGTGTAGGACAAAGCGGAAGATAATGAATGAATTGATTTAATGCCGTATCATCCGAGTGCATGAGTAAAGTCTGATGCAAACCAAAGTTTCCACTAATATCTCAGAAATAAGAATCCTGCTGCAGAGATTTAGCAAAACAGGGCTAATGGAACTAGTGGGTGATGTATAGGTTTTGAATTCCAACACCACTCTTTCCAATACTCATGTTCCAACAACACAACCGCTGCTCTTGCCTGCATCTTTATCACGGTACTGATCTGCTGTCATGGACCACGAATCCAACTAAGCCACATGCAGCCATGAGACCAGCCAACTTTTAGGTCTGTAGGCCACACAGATTTAAGTCAAGTAGTAACCGACATGGATTAACGTCTGGATCAACAGCTGTAAATCACGACAAGAGCATGAAGCCCTGCGAGTGAACGCATGAAGGACGTTAAGACATCCAAACTTGGCCAAGAACATGATTTGCATAGAGTTGGTTTAAATCCCACTGACACTAAAGGTCAGAACACAATTAGAGCAACCTGGTCTTATATACCATTCTCCTTCCTTAACATCATGACACCTCACGCCAATCACGACCATCTGAGAGCTCATGTATGCAACTTATTCCTTTCCTAAACTTCACATAAATGGTAGTTCTTAATGCTAGATCCAGATGTCTTAAAACAGCTGATGGTCTGTGTAGTCAAGTACAGAATTATGAATATATAACTTCAAACTGACAGAAAATACATAGGTCAATGTGTGGTCTATCAATCAATCGATTTCTTTGATCTTTGTGGCAGTTCTGACTTAACTGGAGTTGCGTAACTAGGTTCATTGGTGGGGTGGGGGGGGTCTCCATGCCCATCATGGGGGGTAATGTTTCAGGCGCTGGGCAGATACACCCAGGACAGGGCGCCAATCTATTGCTGGTCACACTCATCTACACAGACAGACACACACACTATATGGGGCAATTTCGAGCATTCATCTTCAGCTTGAATCCATGTTTTTTGAAATGTGGGAGGAAACCCACGCAGACACGGGGAGAACATGGAAACTCCACCCAGGTTGGGAACCGAACCTGGATCCCCAGCGCTGAGAGGAGATCATGCTAACCACTAAGCCAGTGTGCTGCCCGCAAAAACATTATTATTATTATTGTTTTTTTATTATTATTTTGAAGCTATTTTGTTGAGCACTGTTGCAGGAGGAAGCTGGAACTGCTGATTCACCCACCCACTTCCTGCTGGTTACCCCTCCCTTAATAACAGACAGCTGCTGCTGAGTTATTGAGGAGCACTTATAGAATAAATGTTCAGCTCTCAGCAGCACACACAGAGACTTGTGGAGAAACTGAGAGTCAGATCTGATTAAGGTATACTAGACAGAGAATACCACTCTATAGAGGAAAGTTGCCCCAATCAATCCTAATTGGACAAGTTAATCCAGGGTGTATCTGCTCAGTGCCAAAACACTCCCTCTTGGATGGGCATGGGGAACCACCCCCTCCATGACCCTGGTGTAGGATTAAGTAGAAGATAATGAGATGAGATTGAAAAAAAAAAAGATGTTTAATCCAACACCTAAATTAAAGTAAGCAAATAGTTCAGAGCCCCCATTGGGTAATTATTGCATGGGGGCCAATTGAACACTAACTAAAGCAATGAGTAGTTTTTAATTATTAAACAACCATGTGGAAAGACATACATTTGCATTACATCACATTTGGTCATTTATTGGACGCTTTTATCCTAAGCGACTTACAAGGTGAACACAGGCTTAATCACAACATCCCTGGAGCAATGAGGATTAAGGGTCTTGCTCAAGGAGCCAGATTGATAACTTCAGAAGACCTGGGATTTGAACCCCCAACCTTCAGATTGATGGCCCAACTCCCTGACCATTGAGCTACCGCGCCCCATGACATGACCTGTCAATTCTACTACGGAAGTGCCAAGGACGTTAAGAGGCGGGGCAGAAGATTTGCCAAGAGCTTTAGGTCACTGTTCACCTGGCTCATTTCACTATTTCGTTGGTATGTAAATGATGCATACACCTGGAAGTTTACATGTGTGATGGGTCAGCAAGCTCAAAGGTGAGAGTTCAAATCACAAGTATGGAGCATGGACTCTAAGCAGCCCCCCCCACAGGTATTCTAATCCAGCCCTGATCAAAATAACTCCGATCTAGGACTCTAGGGTCGCGGGGGAGTTCCACATGCCCATCTAGGGGAGAACATTTCGGGCGCTGGGCAGATATACCCAGGACAGGGCGCCAATCTATCGCTGGGCGCACACTATATGGGGCAAATATGTGAGAATCTAAATGATCTTGATCCATGTTTTTGGACTGTGGGAGGAAACCAGAGAACCCTGATCAAAATAACTCCGATCCCCTTTACTGACCCATTTGTCCTGCTGCCCCTTCACAAGATAATTACCGTTGTTCATTATAGTTTTAATTACATGACTGATTAGAATACATTTCACTCACAAATGACTTCAAACAATTACCATAAATGAATTGCAGTACAGTATCAGCTTTACGATTCAGCTGAATAAGCATTTTAAATATAAGAAGCAGGTGGTTTTTCAACTGGAACCGAGTTAGAGCGAGCCAGCATTTCTCATTCCACTAAAGACTCAACATCGGAGATCAATCACATCTGTGTAATGCCTTAAATCTACCAGATCTGAGGTTAGAGAGCGGCGTCCTTACCAGCTTGTTTCCTCTTTTAATCTCTTTCTTCACGTCCTCGACCGAGAAGCCGCCGATGTTTTCACTGTCTGAATGTGAGGTCACAAGAGCAGAGGAAAACAGCTGCGAAATAAAAACAAAGCAGGTTCGTTAAAGGTAAAATATCTGATCTGATAGCCTGCACATTAACGGAACGGTTTAGTTCTCTCTACACAGAGGAACATCATTCTACTCTTAGATCAATTCAACTGGACTGGATTTACAAACCCCATTTTCTTATTGGTTACTTTTAATTCATTATTAAAAACACTGACTATAAAGTACCGTATTTTCCGGACTATGAGGTGCACCCAAAAGCCTAAAATTTCCCCAGAAATCGGACGTGCGCCTTATAATCCGGTGCGCCTTATACGTGTACTGAGTTCCAAAATCGATAAAAGTATTGTTGTGCGACCGGGTGGTTTTTTTCCCCACGTCACCGTCCCTGCTGATCTGCGACTCCATGCGCGCTCATCTCACAGAAAAGCCGAGTGAAGAAAATTAATTCGGAGCTTGCCGTCATTCCAGGAGAATTAAATAAAGATCTCCGACCGCTGAAGAGTGATTCAAAATAACGTGCGTTTTGTCAAGTAGTAGAATAAACTTCAATTATAAATCACCGTTTTGCATCCTTTACTTTTCTTGTAGATCGTATGTTTTAGCAAGTGCCTTATAATAAGTACCGTACAGATATAGAGTCCGTAATTGAGACTACGCCTTATAGTACAGTGCGCCTTATACGTGGGTCAAATACAGAAATAGACCCCGTAATTCAGACTGTGCCTTATAATACAGACTGTACTCATGTACCTTATGGTCCGGAAAATACGGTAACTAATTATATTTGATGAATATAAGCACAGAGAAATAACACACCCAAAAAACAAAAACTAGGACTGGGTCACATGACCATCTAATTTATTAACACTTTCTAATTATTCAGCACAGTGAATTAAAGTGGTCATCTTGTTCACCTCTTAGTGCTGGGGTTTCAGGTTCGAATCCTATTGTGGATGGAGTTTTCATGTTCTCCCCGTGTCGGAGCCCAGTTTTCTCCCACAGTCCAAAAACATGGGTAAAAGTGGCTGTTCTAAATTGCCCCACTATAGTGTGTGTCCGAGTGAGTGCGTGCCCAGTGGTGGATTGGCGTTCTGTCCTTGGTGTATCTGCCCAGTGACCAAAACGTTCTCCCCTAGATGGGCATGTGGACCACCCCCCACACACAATTAAGCACAATAATTGTTGCAATAATTGTAAGACCTGAGCTTCTCAGCAGTCTCATTCATCTTTTCATAAAGCTCCATACGTTTTCAATAGGGAACTGAGTTTTGGGATAAAGTTTGGTATCGTCCAACTGACAGAGACAGAATTCCTGGGGACAGAAGTCATCATGATGGGAACATATGTCTTTCCTAAATACAATTATAAGCCTATGAATCACTTGTGCTGTGGGCACTGATGGATCCCCATCTGATTCTGTTTCTTACATCAGTTGGCACTTAACAGCAATTTATCTAAAACAACCCATATGTGGACTCTTCTAATCATAGAACATGTTCTCTGTCTTTCTGGCTAGTTCAGGAGACTTTTTGCATGCCAGAAAGAGAATATATCGCTATAGAGGATGTATAACCATGCACATTCAGCAGTAGTTTATTAGCATTACTAATAGTTTCTTGTAAACACTATGCTTACGTTGGATTCACCTTTTATCCCGTGCTTGATGACCTCACATTGTACAGCTGCACATTTTACCTACAGAAGCATTTAGAACATCCTATTTTAAGAAGTTTCCCTTTGTAGATGTAGCAGGTTTCACCCCGCTGTGATGCCTTTCTTCATGATACGTGTCTGAGTTTTCACCCACTCAACCAAATGAGGTCAGACACTGATGTTGGACTAGGACTCCAGCCTCACAATCTCCATTCTTAATACCAGAAATACCAGCGTCCTGTATATCCAAGTCTTAGTTTCTGTTCTGAAGCAGGCGCTACCCTTCACCTGAACACATTGTTTGGCTGATTATCTACTCACCATACATTTGTGATGGGCTGCCACCTTCTGGTTGTCTGACACTAACAGCTGGCCGCATTCCTTCTCTCTGTTGGTTTTACAGAAGGCACATTTTCTCGGACGGGGTGAAGATCCTTTCCTTTGTCCGGACATGATCAGATTGTTCCACTCTCGTCTGGATCAGTTAGATAAGGATGGACATAAATAAAGAAAATATATTAATAAAACAGCAAAGAATTATTAATTGTAAACAAGCCTTATGGTAAAATATACATCAGCTTCACTATCAGGTTCATTCATTAGGTCGTCTTACAGAAGCTTTTATCCAAAAACCCAACTTAATAATTACTGGGGTTAGACTACAGGGTCAGTCATGACATAGAACCCCCGAAGCAATCCCTTATTGCTACGGGGGTTCTGTATCATGACTGACCCAGTAGTCTAACCCCAGTCATCATTAAGTTAAGAGCCCACACGGTAATTTTGTAATTAGGAACCTCAATCTTCGGAGTGATGGGCCCACAACATAACGACCGAGCTGATACAGCCTGTCCCAGCAGCCACATGTCTGATAAACTTACCCCAGAATCTATGCCCCGAACTCAGGACCTTTACACTAGTCTAGTGAAAGAATCCGAACCACTTTAAAATGTATTGTAGGAATGAATTAGAACAGAGATTGTGGGCTGGGACCCAGCAGCGGTCCTGTGGAGTGGAATATCTAGTGCTTTTGTGATAAGGCAACTAAGGTTTTCTTTTGTAAACACATGGTAATAAACACTGATTTTTGCCTCTTAATATGAACTACATACAATAAGAACGAATATTAATATGAGCTGACATTTAACGGTGCCGCTGGTTCCAGGGTGATGTGTGTGTTTATGTGTATATATATAAAAATACATACACACCTGACTTTATTAATGACACACAAACACGTGTGTCTACATATATATATATATATATATATATATATATATATATATATATATATATATATATATATATATACATACACACACATCAGAATACTTTATCAAGGGGGGGGGGTTAAGGTTAGACATATATATATATATATATATGTCTAATGTGTGTATACGTATGTATATATATACATATATATACAGTGTGTGTAATATATATATGTGTGTGTGTGTATATATATATATATAAGTATGTATGTGTGTCTAACCTTAACCCCCCCCCAATAAAGTATTCTGATGATGTGTGTGTGTATACACACATACATATACACACACATATCCTGCAAAATCTTGTAGAAAGCCTTCGAACCTTCTTAAAATTTTATATATATATATATATATATATATATATATATATATATATATAAATAACATAACATATATATATATATATATATATATATATATAAAATTCCAACACACACATTCCAAAATCTTGTAGAAAGCCTTCGAACCTTCTTAAAGGAACGTCTGGGTTGCAAAGGAACTTTGATGGTCATTAAAGTTCCAGTAAGGCTCTCACTACTTTAGCTGTTTTTAGGATTTAAAGCTTATAATAAATATTAACATGTCGTTATTTGTGTATTTAGTTTTGACTTCCATTCAGCGCGGAATCATGAAGTCACTCCTGAGGCAAATCCGCAAAAAAGCGCGAAAGTAAAGGCGCCGCGAGCGACGTCGAACTAAAGCAGAGCCGAACGTTCTGTAAACTAAAAAGAGCCACAAACCTCTCAGTGTTCAACCCACAAACACAGTTTAGTGTTCGAAAAACGTAAAGAAACAAAGTGCGAGAAGTGGCGTAGCAAGTTAGCTCACTTTGTAACTCAGCGCGCCACCCAAACCCGACCTCCCGACAGCGGCTTCCACACACGGGTGGGCTCGGTCGCCTGAAACCGTCCGCTCGTGGAGATGGGTTCGGATCTTCATCCGTCGCAGTCGTAATGGCAGCACGGCTCGTCGTGGACTCCCGATTCCCTGTTCGGCTTTAGCGCTAGCAGGCCTGCTGCCGTGGAAAAGCGCAGACGCGCTCGGTCCGAATCGGCGGCGGCAGCCAGCCCACAGCGGCGGCGGCTCCACCGAGTCCAGACTCCGCGTGTAGTGGAGCAAAGCACCAGATCCCCACCAGATCCCCGAGTCTCAATGAAAAGTGCAGCACACAACCCGGCGCGTCTTTAAACAGCGTGATATCCTCCTAAATACCCCGAAACCTAGGCCCAAATACTCAAACTGTCCCCGTCTTAGTCGAATTTAACTCCAGTTTGGATGTTTTCGACCCCCGCATGTCGTTAAGCGTTATTTCAGGTCTGATCAGCATCATTATAATGTGGGAAAACCCTCCCGTGTGCTTTAATACTCCGCTAAGGCCCGAACTACACGACAAAACATGCTTTAGAATTACATTTAGACTTATGATCAATAATACTGTGATTCGTGGAGCAGGACGTGTTAATTGGATATGTGGTGTTTCCATAATTTGACACGCGACCCACGAGTGGACACGGAGGCTATACATTATGATATCGATGCGATCAGACGAGCTGGAAACATTACATTCGGGATCGCCTTCTCCTCCAGAAGCTGGGATTTCTAAACTTAAAGCCATGAAGCCTGCTCACCGCCCGAGTTCGGATCGCGCTGGTCCGGTGAGGATGGGAAGCGGATGGGTACCGTGGGGCTCTTCCGTCTGCTGAGCTCTGAACGGCCGCGGCTCGGGCTGCGGAGCTTTCAAGTTCCGTTGCATTGAGCTGGGACTACTGCAAAGAGCACGTTTGTTCACCACGACCGACGAGGCCACGCCCACCAGCGGAGGCCGTGTCTCATTGCACACGCCCGGGCTTCCTGAACTCCCTTCACTACGAAGGGAGCGCGGTTTGGGTTCAGGCGTCTCGTGGAGCCTATTAAAGCAGTAAGGCACAAGAGGGCGTTACGTTACACCTTTTCCATCCATCCATTATCTTCCGCTTTATCCTATATTAGGGTCGCGACATATAAGGGTCGGGTTAGCTCAGTGGTTAGGGTGTTGGGCTATCAATCTGAAGGTTGGGGGTTCAAATCCCAGGTCCACTGAAGTTACCAGTGTGGGTCCTTGAGCAAGACCCTTAACCCTCATTGCTCCAGGGATGTTGTGATGAACCCTGTGCTCACCTTGTAAGTTGCTTTGGATAAAAGCGTCCAATAAATGACCCAATTTAATTTCATTTAAATATAATAAGGGTCGCGTGCATATAAACCCAGGACAGGGTGCCAATCTACCGTGGGGCACACATAAACACACTATTTATCCATCCATCCATTATCTAATAGCGCCAATCTATCACTGGACACACACTCACTCACACACACACTATATATGGGGCGATTTGGTGAATTCAATTGACTTGACCCATGTTTTTGGACTGTTAAAGGAAACCAGAGAACCCGGAGGAAACCCATGTGGACACGGGAAGAACATGGAAACTCCACCCAGATTGAGATTCGAACCTGAATTTTGAACCTGAGATTGAATCCTTAGCACTGAGAGGAGAACATGCTAACTACAAAGCCACCGTGCCAGAGGGGCAATTTATTCATTGATTTATTCATTATCTTCCACGTTATCCTCTGTTAGGGTTGCGGGGGGAGGGGGGTGTTTCTAATGCCCATCCAGGGGAGAACGTTTCGGCCGCTGGGCAGATTCAACCAGGACAGGACGCAAAGCTATCGCCAGACACGCACTCACACAGACACACTCTATATGGGGCAACTTGGAGAACTCAACTGACTTCATCCATGTTTTTGGATTGTAGGAGGAAACCCGAGAACCCGGAGGAAACCCACGAAGACACGGGGAGAACATGGAAACTCCACCCAGATGGGGATTCGAACTGGGAATCCCTAGCGCTGAGAGGCAAACTAACCACTAAGCCACCATGCCGCCCACACACTATTTAGAACATTCAATTTACCTTGAATACATGTGTTTTGGACTGCTGGAGAGCGCAGAGGAGACCCAAGAGGACACGGGGAGGACATGGAAACTTCACCCTGATTGGGATGTAAACCAGTGCTGAGAGGCGGACATGCTACCCACTAAGCCACGTGCTGCCCTCTATAAACGAAGGTTAATATAAAATCCCGTTATATGTTGTTATTTTTAATAGAAAGCGGTATGTTGTATATAAACAGTTAATTTTATCTGTTATATATAGGAGTGTGTGTGTAACCGTTGTCTGCTTAAAGCCTCCTTTATGAATAACGCTCTCCAGTTACGCCTCAATGGAAGAGGGCGTTTATTTTCTCCGCTTTCCTATTGGCTGGAAGCGGTGTCAGGTTTGAAAGTGGGCGGGGTTTCTGAAGCCTAGCGAACTTCCTTGATAGTCGTAGTGAGGGGCATTCTGGCTCTTTTCAGAGAGCCGGATCTTTTGGCTCGGCTCTCTAAAAAGAGCCGGCTCCCAAGTGGCGTCCTTGACTTTTTTTGTAGCTTAAAGCAGTTTATTAGCAAATTATGTCTACTGTAAAAAACACATTATACATGTTTATTTTATATTATAAATGTTTATGTTGATACCAGGGGCGTCGTTAGTCGGTAGACAGATTTTTTTCGCAAGTATCGGGAGTAAAGTTACCGTAATAACTGGATGTTGGATGTAAACAGCAGCTTCTCAACTTTCACAAACCGTCCGATTTTTTTTTCTGAAGGCGCAAACTGTCGCAAAGTTACGGTATTTCAAAACAAAACCTTGTTAAAACTGTCTCATCTGTGACGGACTCGTAAAACTGTCTCATCATGCTTTTCTGCCGAAGCTCAGGTTCTTTATTCAAACATTTTCAGCCAAAAGCATCATTTATTAGAACTGAATGTGCTCTCCACTGCTGACAGACATATTTCATATGTTATTTAATTGATCCAATATAACTAATGAATGATCAAACAAAATGAATGTAACAACAGTTTGAAAAATGGGTAAATACACTCATGAAAGGGCAATTTTTAAAGAGTACAGAGGGGGAATAAGGGACTGGAATAAAGCCCCTGATGTTTCTAAACCCTAAAAACACCCCTGTTGTAGCTTAAAGCGGTTTATTACCAAATTATGTCTAAAATGCATTACTACTGTAAAAACACATAAATGTTTATTTAATATTATAAATGTTTATGTTCATACTCGGGGTGGCACGGTGGTTTAGTGGTTAGCATGTCCGGATTCCCGGTTCGAATCCCAATCTGGGTGGAGTTTCCATGTACTCCCCGTGTCCGGGTGGGTTTCCTCCGGGTTCTCCAGTTTCCTCCCACAGTCCAAAAACATGGATCAAGTCAATTGAATTCTCCAAATTGCCCCATATAGAGTGTGTCTGTGTGAGTGAGTGTGTGCTCAGTGATAGATTGGTGCCCTGTCCTGGGTGTATCTGCCCAGCGCCTGAGATGTTCTCCCCTGGATGCGACCCCGCGACCATGATCCGCGTAGATGACGGATGGTTGGATGGATGTTCATACTCCTTCAGTGCAGACACACAAACCCCGCCCACCAGCTCTCCTCGATTGCTTCAAAGAGCCGACTCTTAGAGCCGGATCGTTCGCGACCGACTCATTACTAGATAGTTGGTCGGTGAAGGTTTTCAGTTCGCTACAGACAGAAAGGCGGCAAACGTCACAGTTTCTCTTTTAATCGCTTTTGGACCGATTTCCAATCGAAATTTCGTTGTTTTACTTCGTGTAAGTCGACCGGGGTTTTATCTAATGCGGTTTGTTTGACTTTTTCGGCTGCTTTCTTCGTTCGAATCGTCCGGGTGAGTGAGGCGAATGCGGTGAGTTCAGCCGGGCGGCGTTACTTCACTTCTGATAAATAAAGCTCCCTTTAGACGCTTTATTAAAGTAAAAGAAAAATTACACTTCTTAATGAGGCTTGTGCCGTAGTTGTTGCTGATTAAAGGTGTCGCTTCTATCAGCTGTCACTTAAAAAACCTCGAGTTCTTCGACTGACAGTCTGGAGAGGTCGTCGCTTAAACTTGTGTGTTGTTGCTGCAAACAATTCCAACTATCAAACCATCCACTTTTCAGCAGAGTATCGACTTTCCGAGCAGTGGAGTGAGTATTTCGTTTAGAAACAGCCTCCTGGCCTAGCTCGCTTAGCAAAGACAGGAAATCGACTTGCCCTACATGAGTAAGTCCTTTACCTTTCAGACTGAAGCCAGCTTTGTAGGTTCAAACAATACTGTCGGCCAAATCTGTTTAAAAGTCATGGGATAGTTCGTGAAAACCACACGTTACGTATAAAATCGTACATTTGTGAAGGATGTGTGCTTCGATGACTCCTGTTCTGGCTTTGTTAGTCAGGTTAACTGGGTGGAGGCGATCGATAGGTATCAGACATCGAGTTGCTGTATCCAGTTCACCCTGTAAAACCCCTGACATTCACACACACACACACACACACACACACACACACACACACATATATATACATAGCCACAAAGCATAGATCTGTAGCCTTTACTTAAGATTATATGAAATTAAAATCTTTAATTAATCATAAAATGTTCTCGGATTTGCCACAATCACATCAGTGACCTTATAAACTTATAAACCTTATAAAGTGTAAATGTTAAATTATAAATATTTCAGTAATAATGGAGCTGTTCAAAAGGCTACAATCAGAAGTTATTTTGGTGTTAATTACTTAATCACTTTTAGTATTCACTTAAGATTATATGAAGTTAAAACCTTTAAATAACCATAAATTGTTCTCGGATTTGTTAGGAGAATCCACTATCACATCGGTGACCTTATAAAGTCCAAATGTTAAATTATGCATATTTCAGAAATAATGGAGCTGTTATAATGGCTACAATCATAAGTTATTTTGATGTTAAAGTTGATTGTGGTATTAATTACTTAATCGTTTTTAGCATTTACTTAGGATTATATGAAGTTAAAACCTTTAATTAACCATAAACTGTTCTTGGATTTGTTAGTACAATCCACTATCACATCGGTGCCTTTATAAAGTGTAAATGTTATGTATATTTCAGTAATAATAGTGCTGTTCAAATGGCTACAATCAGAAGTTATTTTGATGGTATTAATTAATTACAAATCTTTTTATATATTTACTTATTAATGTGGCAGGAAAGATTACTCAGTCCAGCCCCCCCCCCCCTTTATCCTTTACTTTGGTTACTAAGAAATAAGAGCATTTCACATCAGTAGCCACTTCTATATTTATAGTTTTAAAGATGTTTACCACTTGGAGTTCACCTCCGATAAATATCTTTTTTTAGTACTTAACATATTTTTGCAAAAAATAGTCATTTCCATTATTTTGTAATGATAATTATTTGAATAAATCTGTAGGTTATATAAAATTGATAGGCAATTGACAAATTATTACAAGTTACCCTACTGTCCAATCATTTGGGGGTGGGCTCATTTGGAGCATTTTACCTGGAAGGACAGACTTTGATTTTTATGCACCCTAATTTTTTTACACTGTACTGACTGAGCTGGAATATGAGGTTCTACTGGGCTCAGTGGCTCAGTGGTGTTGGCTATCAACCTAAAGGTTCTGGGTTTAAACCCCAAGTCAACCAAAGGTTACCTGTGTAGGCTTGAGTAAGGCACTAACCATCATTGCTCCCGGGATCTTTATTATACTTGACCCTGAGCTCTGACCCGAACTCTTAAATTGGAATACTCGTAAGAACCCTTTTGATTAAAACGACTGCTAAATGACCTCATGTGATGTATCTGCCAGCTGGGGTTCTTCTAAGTATATCTACATGAATACAGATTGTACCTTCCCCATTCTTAAAACAGCTTTTTGGTTCCTTCAGATTATTATGTGACACTCGTGGTAACTTCGTCTGGTACGTAAGTACATTTGTTTTTAGGTTCACTGTACTAGATAAAGCAGCCCGTAACACAGCTTTTATTTTTGTTTGATCAATTAGTTTGTTAATCTATTAATTGAGTCTATGAAGTCTGTGTTTTTGAAACCCAGTGTTTTTTTTTGTCCACAGTATAATTCATTCATTCATTATCTTATATATTAGGGTCGCGTGGGGGGGCCCAACCAGTGGAGAACGTTTCGGGCGCTGGGCAGATAAACCCAGGACAGGGCGCCAATCTATCGCTGGGCACACACTCACACACGCACAAACACACTCTATATGGGGCAATTTGGAGAACTCAGTTGACCCACAGTAAAATATATATATATAATATAATATAATATAAGCAAATACACTTTTTATTGTTTTCATGAGTTTCATTTAGTTTAAAACAGGTCAAGCTGTCTTTCCATGCTTTATTTCAGAGGGTGTCTTTTAAAGACTTGTTACGTTACTTTTATCACTTTAATATTTGAGAAGTAATGAAATATGATCTTGTAAGCAGCTGTAAATTTAAGAAAAAGCAGTCAGTTATTTAAATATTGGATAATTGCTTAAATAGTTGCCAGTTATTTGCTTAATAGATGCAATTAAAGGTAAAGTTTTTACTCTCACAGACCACTTTATTTCTAAAACATCTTTTATTTCAGTAGTGGATGATTCTCAGCACTGCAGTATAGGTGGTGGCGGTGGTATATCAGCGTGTTTTACACAGTTATAAGTGGATCAGACACAGTATTGTCACTCAAGTGTAGTCTCTTGCTACTATATTAATTACATGTACTTTATTGCTCCACCTTGTAGATGTACGATTAGAAGATCCGATTAAATCAGCACAAAACACAACACATCAGTGTCACTACAGCTCTGAAAATCATACATCACTCATATAATACCTGCTTTGTAATAGTCCTGTTGGGACTTGAATCCTTCGGCAACAGAATAAGGAGACTAACAAAGTTAAGTATGCAGATAATCAGACGGTCTATAGGTTATAACTGTAGAAATACTAAGTGTGTCTGCGTCTATATGATAAGTGGAGCTAATCAAACGAACACTGAAGGTAGAAATCCGGAGATAGACTTTATAAAGTGGTGAGTAAATGAAAGTTATTTAATTGAATTCACATTTTCCAGGTTTAAATGAACTGCCGTGTAAACGTACTTGCTCGCGTCCAGATGATCTTCATGTGCCAGTGAAATTACTTACATATGGTAAATGAGCCATGTTAAATATCTTTGAAGTGCTTTTACACAGCTGAGTAAAGATGCCTACGGTTGAAACATGCAAAACTGTTGTAGACCTTTAACTCTGGTATGTGGCTTTTAACCTTTTTACTTTAGAACTTGCAAATCACTATTAACTTTCATGACTGAATGTTTGTGACTAAATGTGTACTGACATTTGTTATTTATCACAGGTTCATACTTTTAGGTGAAGAAAATTGCACTTAAACGATGCATATGGGTGTTATTTTGGTAAAATATAGACTATTCATTCCGTTATAACTAATTCCTCCCCACAGACACAAACATACACACAGAGCATCTTAATAGTATAAATTTAGTTGCTGGACATGTTTTTATTAATGTGGTTTTACCTCAGCCTTGCTAAAAGCAAACACAGGCACACAGTGCTCAAGTGGTGTAGCAGTCTAATACAAAGTTGGCACTTAGGAGCCTGACGTTGAGTGGCCGTCTTCTGGCCACCAGCCTGCTTGGGTGTATCGGTGGTCAGTTCTGAATGATTAATTCCTGTTTGCTGGGAAATATGCTGGTAGAAAAGTCTCACAATCTAGTAAAATGATGTGGTTGGCAGCTTTGCTTTATGCCCAGTGACATAATGTTTTGGGCGCTGGGCAGATCCACCCAAGAAATGCACTAATTCATCACACGCACACACTATAGGAGCAATTTATAGCTGGGCAATTCACATTAAATCCTTGTTTTTGGTCTGTGGGAAGAACCTGGAGAAAACCAACACAGACAGAGGGAGAACATGGAAACTATTTCACCCAGTTTGGGATTTTAAACCTGGATCCCAGCGCGGAGTGGCGGACATGCTAACCACTAGACCACTGTTCCCAGCTTAGGACCTATGATCTATTTGCTAAACCCCCTGTTTTCTATATTTGTTGTCAGTTATATCTGCTTCATTTACCATATGAGTGCCTTGCATTGTGTAAGAAGTGCCCTAAGGGAACTGATGAAGGATTAGAAAACTGTCATATCCGGCCATAATGACAGATAAACTACTGTCTTTGATTTTACATATTCAAAGTGGACCGATATGATTCCTTATGGGTCCTCACCATCGGGAAACATAATAAAGTTGTAGAGAAACAGATGGACTAAGGTCTGTTATTCCAGATTTACAATGTACATTTATATGGGTGGTAAAGCCTATAAAATGAACAATAATTGTAAAAACAGAAAGGTGATTCTGTTAAAGTGGCTGAACGTAATGCCCCTTTACTACATAGGACTGGATGCGACATAAATTAGTGGGAATATGTATTCTTCTCTCCTTCTGACTGAGGTTGGCTGAAATACAGGAACAGTAAACACTGCCAATATCAGCATAATATGCAGGGTTGGTATAGGATCATATTACACTGGCATATTTTCTTTCACATACACGTGATTTTTAAACCAGCATTACAACAGCAGCATGTTACACACCAGCCCAATAAGGTTGATTTAGTACAAAATATTAATAAACAATACATCATGAATTATTTATGTGGGCATATGGTCAGCATATAGCATTAAAATGGTCTTGTGCATGGTGCAGAATGTACAGACTCCATTATTCTACTCTTTATTTGCTTGAATTTTAGTTTTATTACATGCCAACTCGCTCTAAGATGTCTTAATTTGTGTCTTAAGTGATTTGGAGTTTTACTTTTAGGACCGGATAAGATTATTATTAAATGTTTAGGCCTTAAAGTCGGCGTTTGAGTTAAAAACTGATGAACTTGAGTGCGATTTTGCCTGCTGGAAAGGAATTACTCATTTCAGCCAGACCTTCAAGTGGGGCAAAAGTCATAATCATAATAGTCATAGCAAAAACACGGATACTGATACGGATCCACGAATACAAGTAACAAACTGTTGTCAGGTGTTCATGCTAAATAGTAAGTACACTTGCCGTGAGACCAGTTTCAGGCAAGTGAGCCGATTGTGTGAGGAAAGTGAGCCTCCATGTTTAGATCGTGTGCCCTTTTTATATTAATTCTTATTTAATGATACACAATCAATATTAACCTTATTGATTAGGCCCGGGGTGGCACGGTGGCTTAGTGGTTAGCACGTTTGCCTTTTAGCACTAGGGATTCCCGGTTCGAATCCACATCTGGGTAGTTTCCATGTTCTCCCCGTGTCCGCGTGGATTTCCTCCGGGTTCTCCGGTTTCCTCCCACAGTCCAAAAACATGGATCAAGTCAATTGAGTTCTCCAAATTGCCCCATATAGAGTGTATCTGTGCGCGTGGCTATGTGAATAAGTGTGTGCCCAGTGATAGATTGACGCCCTGCACTGGGTGTATCTGCCCAGCGCCCGAAACGTGCTCCCCTGGATGGCCATGGGGAACCCCCCCTCCCCCGCGACTCTAATGGAGGATAAAGTGGAAGATAATAGATGGATGGTTAGGCCTGAAATTCTTATTTATACATTTGTTATTTTGGGAACCAAATCAAAATTTTTAATTTACAGTATCAAAATTTGGAAGTCATGGCACGTCATCCTCATTTGGAAGCAGATCTTAATGCAGCTACTCAGGAAACCTGATGCAGAGCAACTGTGCTTATAAAAAGGGGACAGAGGCACTAAGCTCTTGCTGTACAGTTTGACTAGGTGTGTTTGTATAGTATCCTTTACAAAAGACTTACTCTGGTTGCTTAGCCACATTTTTAACAAAACCTTCTCGATCTTTTGTAGTAGTGTAACGACTGTTCGTACATGTGATGCCTTTTAGGGCATCTGAGGCGACTGTCTGAGGAAAAACATTAACTCTAAATGAATATATGATCGAAGTTTGTGGACATTTTGGTGTCCAAACTCTTCCTTTCAGCAGTATGTAGTAAAAATACTAGTAAAATAAATATATATTTTGCAAAATAGTTAAAAAAAAAAAAATAATAATTTCCTGTTCCACCTATGCCGTGCAAATGACAAAACGCACAAATACATAGTACACATTTCATATTGGTCCAGACTTCTCGTGTTCCCACATGACTGTTCCCTTATTCACGAAGCAGGTCCTGTAAAGACCTGTGTTGACTTTGATGTGTCCTGTTCTAAGCCCTGGCCCCAAACGTACTGAACTCCTTTGGAAGCTATTGGAATGTTAATTGTGAATAAGGGCTATTTGACCAAATCCAGTGCCTGACCTCACAGATGTTCTTTTGGCTGAGTGGGCGCATATCCCTTCAGCCACCCTCTCAAATCCTCCCAGATTTTCTCATAGATTACCCGGCAATGTAAAGGCTGTTAACAACTGGGTGAGAATCCATATTAATGCTGATTCTGATATCTTTTTTTTTTTCTCTCTCACAGGTGAAAATAACCTTTGCTTTTTTTGAGAACGATCTACGTGTCCAAGCACCATGCCGTTCCCGTTTGGGAAGTCCCAGAAGAGCCCTGCAGAAATTGTGAAGAATCTCAAAGATAACGTAGCAAGTTTAGAGAAACTCGAAGCATCCGATAACAAGAAATGTGAAAAGGTGAACAGCAGTATTGAGCTCTGTGTAACGCTGAGCCTCGTATTTGTCTGCCTGTGTCTCTGTGTGACTGTACCTGACAGACTGACTGGATGATTGTGTCACTGATTGTCTAACTGGATGTGTCTCTGACTGTATTTATGACAGTCTCATTGATTTACTGTCTGTCTCACTGTCTTTCAGTGACTGAATTTCTGTCTATAAAAACATTTGAACTCAATGTTCTTTTTTTTTTTTTAACAGGTTGCTGAGGAGGTTTCGAAGAATCTTGCCTCACTAAAAGAGGTTCTGTCTGGCACTGGAGACAAGGAGCCTCAAACAGAAGCTGTGGCCCAGCTGGCCCAGGAGCTTTACAATACCAACCTCTTCATTGCTCTCATAGCCAACCTGCAGAGGATTGATTTCGAGGTATTTATCTTGATATTTTCATACGCCATGCATAACATTTTCTGGTCTATTAATTTAATGGTTTAATTAATTTCTTACTATGCACAAAAATCACAGAGCTCAATTTCTAGCAGCATCATGTGAAAAGCTTTCAGGTCATTCTTAATACATGTTTCAATGCCAATGCTTAATACATGTTTCAATGTCCCTTATTATAATAAGATATTATTATAATATCTCAGAATTTTATTCAGCACTTTTTGTGTGTTAAAAGTAAAGGAGGATATGATGCACAGAGAAATTAAATTCAGGTGTTTTTTTTTTATTTAGTCTTATTCTCCCAGTTTTATATTCCTCCCTCTATTCATGCTTTTTAAACTAGTGTATGCTAGTTTAGGAAAGTCCCTCTGCTGTCCCAACATGACCGGTGAACATGTTTGTTTTTATATAAATAGGACATTCAGTGATTATGTGTAATAAAGATATTGAGATAAAAAAAACACAGTTGTATTGCTGGATACTTAATCAACAGTAAACCCTTGTCTTACTGTCAGAACATGGTGTATCACTCAAGCCATATTTGGTGTGTGATGCTGGTTGTGTGTGGTGCTTGTTTGTTCACCTAAAAAGTATGTAAGTGAATAAACTATAATATATTGTTTGTCTGTTATCACAGTTTCACATGGTTAAGAGTTGAACAGTCCGTAAATGATAAACATCCATTAAATACACGTCACGTTAATATCTGATTTATAAATACGTGTGTGTGTAATACGACCTTATATTCATGATGTGCTACATAGAACATGACACATCATGACTATCAGCAACATTGATTGTTAAGATGCGTAACCCTCAGTTTTGTTTGCCTTTTTGTCTTACCAAAGGGAAAAAAGGATGTGGTTCATCTCTTCAGCAACATTGTACGTCGCCAGATCGGTACTCGCACCCCCACCGTCGAGTACATTTCCTCCCACTCGCAGATCCTCTTCATGCTGCTGAAAGGGTGAGTTTTCCATCCCCCAGGGTCCGGCCATGATCAGCACTATTAAAAAAAAAAAAAGAATTGATTACCCTGTCAGCTGCCATTACTGATAAACAGAGTGTTTGTCTGTAAGAGCTGTGAAGTCCTCATTTCCTGTCTAACACTTTTAGTGCAAAATGGGACCGTTATGGTATTTGTGCATTAATGGAACAATCGGAAGACCGAGAAAGACGACATCCTAAAAACAACCCGAGGCAGTGTTATTGTGCCTGCATACCGGTGGCACTGCCTGAATACTGAGCCGTCCTTAACCTGCCTGAACGGCGTCTCCCTCCTCTCAAGATCGGAGGTTCTCACAGTTTGTGAAACTCGGCTCAGCAGGAAACGTGATCCCGTTTTGTTTTGCAAAGCTGATGAATTAGCGGGTCAGTTTGGGATGAACACAGTTTCAGGTCTTCACTCTAAATGAGCTGCTGGTTTTATCTCCCTGAGATCTGGAACGCTCGGTTTACACCCAAGTATGAACGGTGACGCTGTCCAAGTGAAATAGGACCTGATGACCGGCTCATGTTAAGACTTCAGGAAGAGTTCAGTGGCCGTACTTTGAAATCATGTATTATTTGTATCACTTCATGAAGTAGGCGGCACGGTGGCTTAGTGGTTAGCACGTTCGCCTCTCAGCACTAGGGATTCCCGGTTCGAATCCCTATCTGGGTGGAGTTTCCATGTTCTCCCTGTGTCTGCATGGGTTTCCTCCGGGTTCTCCGGTTTCCTCCCACAGTCCAAAAACATGGATCAAGTCAATTGAATTCTCCAAATTGCCCCTAAAGAGTGTGTCTGTGTGAGTGAGTGTGTGTCCAGCGATAGATTGGCGCCCTGTCCTGGGTCTATCTGCCCAGCGCTCGAGACGTTCTCCCCTGGATGGGCATGGGGAACCCCACCGCAACCCTAATAGAGGATAAGCGGGAGATAATGAATGAAAGGACTTCATGAAGTACAACGCAAAATCCAATCGCTGCTGCGTCTTTGACCTTTTTTTGCTGCAGATTTCTTATAGCCCTCATTGTGGCCCAAAGTGTTTGATACTGATATTTTAAAATGGCGAACGGGAAACATAAAAGGCTTTTGTTTTACTGTATACAACAAGGTAGATCCATTTCTCATAACAGGAGACACCTCTGGTGTAAACACATTTTTTGATCACTTGCTTCCTGCTGAATTAGTTTTATAAAATCTGATTCAACAACATTTAGCTGCCTTTTAAGTTCCTGGGACACAAACATTTAAAATCACCCTGTCAGCAGATTCTGGTCAGGTGGTTAATATCGTCGTACTTATTTTCATGTTATATTTATAACTTGGTGGCACGGTGGCTTAGTGGTTAGCATGTTCTCCTCTCAGCACTAGGGATTCCCCGGTTTGAATCCCAATCATGGTCTCCTCGTGTCAGCATGGGTTTCCTCCGGGTTCTCCAGTTTCCTCCCACAGTCCAAAAACATGGATCAAGTCATTTGAGTTCTCCAAATTGCCCCATATAGAGTGTGTCTGTGTGAGTGAGTGTGTGTCCAGTGATAGATTGGTGTCCTGTCCTGGGTGTATCTGCCCAGTGCCCGAAACGTTCTCCCCTGGATGGGAATGGGGACCCCCAATAGAGAATAAAGCGGAAGGATATTAATAACCTTAAAATACCTATATAATTAAAGGTCATCATATAGAACCTCGATACCTCATTGCAAACTCTTCTGCTTGCTTTTTGAATCAGCACGGAGCTTTTTTGTGCTTGTGGAACCGAAGAAACCGTTAATTAAATAAATAAAATCCTAATCCACACTACTGAACTAATAGCTTTTGTTAAAGTATTGTATAAACAATACAAAACACAAGGTTAAGTCCCTCCATCCATTATCTTCCGCTTAGTCTTATACTAGGGTCGCAGGGGGGTTCGCCCTGCCCACCCAAGGAAGAATATTTTGGACGCTGGGCAGATACACCCAGGACAGGGCACCAATTTATCGCTGGGCACACGTGATTTAGAGCAGCCAGTTCACCTTGAATCCATGTTTTTGGTTTGTGGGAGGAAACCAGAGCTAACCCACAAATGCACAGGGACAACATGGAAAGTCCACCTAGCTCAGGATTCGAACCTGGATCCCCCAGCATTGAGGTGAACATGCTAACCACTAAGCCACCCCTCCAGGTAAAGTGTTATTGCAAAGGACCTCATGATTTGGTTTAGGTACGGCCTGAAAGGCGAGCGCTGCAAATTACCACATCTGTGCTGATGTTTGCTGTAACACACGACCTTGTTCTAATTTCTTAAAATTTCTTGAATTTAATCTATTTTAATAAAATGAACAGCATTTCCTCAGATATGCTGATTATTAAAAACTTTTTGCGGATTATTATTGTTTATTTTTTAATGTACGTTTTGGACTGGGTAGGTCTCACAGCTCTGCTTTGTGTCTCGTGTTGTGTAGCTATGACACTCCAGAGGTGGCTCTGAATTGTGGCATGATGCTGAGAGAGTGTCTGCGTCATGAACCCCTGGCTCGGTCGGTCCTCTTCTCCGAGGACTTCTACAGTTTCTTCCGATATGTGGAACTGTCCACCTTTGATATCGCTTCGGATGCCTTTGCTTCATTTAAGGTGAGCTGTTTCAATTTTCAGCTTATGGGTTGCGCGGGGGGGTTCCCCATGCCCATGCCCATCCACAGGAGAACGTTTCAGGCGCTGGGCAGATACACCCAGGACAGGACGCCCATCCATCACTGGACACACACTCACTCACACAGACACACTCTATATGGGGCAATTTGGAGAATTCAGTTGAACTTGATCCATGTTTTTGGACTGTGGGAGGAAAGCGGAGAACCCGGAGAAAACCCACGCGGACACGAGGAGAACATGGAAACTACAGATTGGGATTCGAACCGGGAATCCCTAGTGCTGAGAGGAGAACATGCCAACTTATCTTCTGCTTAATCTTATACCAGGGACTACGGTAATGGGGGAACCCCCATGTCCATCCAGGGTAGAACCTTTTGGGCACTGCGTAGTTACACCCAGGACTGAGCGCTAATCCATTGCTGAGCACACATTCACTCACACAGACACATACACTATATAGGGCAGGGGTGCACACACTTTTCTGGCCCGAGATCTACTTTTCCATTGGACAGGTCATCGAGATCTACCAGGGTTAATCATTTTTTTTTAGGCTTTTATATTGAAACCTGTTTACACACATCATTAGTATTGGGGGGGCACGTTGGCTTAGTGGTTAGCATGTTCTCCTCTCAGCGCTAGGGATTCCAGGTTTGAATCCCAATCTGGGTGGAGTTTCTATTTTCTCCCCTTGTCCGTCTGGGTTTCCTCCGGGTTCTCCGGTTCTCGCCCACAGTCCAAAAACATGGATCAAGTCGATTGAATTCTCCAAATTGCCCCATATAGTGTAAGTGTGTGCACAGTGATAGTTTGCCCCTCCCTGTCCTTAGTGTATCTGCCCAGCGCCTGAGACGCTCTCCCCTGGATGGGCATGGGGAACCATGGCATGGGGGAAAAGATGGCTTCAGATTAGACTGCCATTTTCACAGAAATTGCAGCGAATAGCATATGGAGAAAACTTGGTTTTAGTTACAATCAAACGACCAAACACAATGGAAGTGCAATAACTACTTGGCAAATTAAGCAAAGGCATTTTGAGTTTGACATTGTAAAAAAATATTCATCCTCCCACTTTAAATGAAAGTGGTATTTTAGTTATTTTGGAGCGAAATCCTTCACTCGTCTTGTCAGTCGAATTAAAGAGCAAAAACTATCTAATGTAAAAAGAACAGCGAGAGAG
>JAFMOD010000796.1:48901-81831 GCA_019802435.1 Corydoras maculifer | reverse complement strand
GCGCGGGCACTGCAGGTGGGGGTGAGGGACACTATATGGAGTGCATACACAGAGTAAAGCGTGGAGATTGCAGGTGATGACAATACTCTGGGATACTCTACAGGGAATATAGATAATGATTAGCCTGGCGCATGACTAACCAGGGGATGAACATCGTTGGGTGGGGCAGTTGTGCAGGGGACAACACTGTAGGGAGAACACTGCTGGGTGGAGACACTGTAGGAGTAATTAAATGTAACCGGGACTGCTATTGGTGGATGGCAGTGAGGTAAAAGTTGGTGCAGCATGGTGCAGATACATATAACGGTCATCCCACTGATGGGTAATGATGAGGTAGATTCAATGCACACTAACACATGTTTTCAGGGGGCAAATGCAGATGTATGAAAAATGCTGTAAATGAAGTGTAAAAGCAGAACCTTGTATGAAAACGTAACCCCATCATGCCGTCAGTGAGGTATTCTCTGTTCTTTCCCTCTGCAGGTGTTTGTGGCGAACCCAAATAAGACTCAGCCCGTACTGGACATCCTGCTAAAGAATCAGTCCAAGCTGGTGGACTTCCTGTGCCACTTTCAAACGGATCGCTCCGAGGATGAGCAGTTCTGCGACGAAAAGAACTACCTCATCAAACAGATCCGAGAGCTGAAGCGGCCCGCGCCGCCCGAGGAGGCGTGAAGGAGCGACTGAGTGATCGGAGAACTGTGGGAAAGCGATGAGGTGGAGATGTAGGCCTTAAAAAGCACCCGCCGCACGCTCCGGTGCAGAACGATGGCCGAAGAAATTCTCTAGTAATCTGTGCACACTGGGCTTTTCTTTGTTTTAGGGCAGGTGGTAGATTGTTGGCAGAGATGCAAACAGGGCAACAAAACCGATAACACCCCCAAGCCTTTTCCCTCTCTCACTGGAATAATCCAGGTTTTTCGAACCTTGTATTTTAGATGTATAGAAGTTTCAGTAACCTATAAGCAATGAAATGTCTAGGGGCAGTTTGTATAGTGGGGGGAGGGGGGTATTTGAAACATTTTTAATCTGAGTTCTTTCAAAAAGTGCAGTGTTTTTGGGACGTATCCTGTCCTTCCATATTTACTATGGACAGAAGTTTTAGGACAAGTCCACATTTCGTCTACAGGGTCATTTATGACGGCCCACTTTAAGCCCCTCCCCCTACAACTCTTAAAAGGGCTTTGGGAAGCTGGGTCTGGAGATTTTAATCCTATTCAGATCATTTACAAGGTCAGACACCGATGTTGGACGAGTGTCTTTCTTATAATCTTGAATTAAATAGCATTTAATGGGCTCGAAAGGTGAGAAATTGGTGCCGACTAGTCAAATTCACCCAAATTAAGACCTCACTTAAGGTCCGTCCCCTAAACTGTTACGACAGAGCTCACAAAAGCCGTGTCCTAATACTGTCCATATAGTGCATTGACGACATTTCAAATCTTCATTAGGACGTTTGAGCCACGCATGATGGGTACGTTGAGGTAAAAAAAAAAAAAAAACTAAATGTGAACAGATTAGTTATTATTTCAAGTCTTTTCTCCCTGAAAGGTAACACTTTTTGTTATTCTTTTTACCTGATTGACTTTAAATACTGTGATTTAGAGTCAGGACAGGCCTGGTTACATTATTTCAGAGGTCTGGATTGGTTACTCCGCTGTGGTTTGGTGTTTTTTTTTAACTGGGTAAGCGATTCGGGTTTAAACTATTAACCAGATCCCCATCTGTAGACTCGCAGTGAAGTTCATTTCTCGACCCGTAAAAGAATTAACGTCGAATTTTAAACCTCCCTTAAACACTGCTTTATTTCTTCTTCTCTCAGATTTAACTCCACTTTCACACTCACCTGAGCCAGGTTTAAGTTATCGATCATAGTTTAGGAAATAGGTACTTTCCGGATGTTTGATGTGCATGTCGCAGATCCGGATTCCGCTGAGCAACATTTCGTTTTCCTTTCCAGCTTGGAATTGTAACGTGTGTGCTCTGTTTGCACAGGCTGCTCTTGTATTACTTAAGAGGACGCTTTTTATGTCTTCACAGAGGATGAACGTTATGGAGTTGTGAGGTCTGTACACTCAGTGCTGGCGGTTGATTGTTTATGTGTGAGTGCATGAGAGATATCCTCGCTCTGGTACGCTGATAGTTTAAAGGATGAGGAGGTACTCTGTGTGTGTGAATATGAATTTGTACTGCTCTGGAGAAAAAGTGAACGGAAACAAACCAGTGTGAATGACTTAGAATGTGGCTTTGAACTAGTCTGCAAACCTCACGCAGAAGAGATTGTCAGGGTGAGAGTCAATGTTTATAAATGTTTGCCTTTAAACAGTGACACCAAATGTGACTTGCAGCATCTTTAATTCTCAATCCATCCTTAAGACATGATTGATTGTTTTGTCCCCAGATAAATCCACCAATTTAAAGTTTAAAACTGTGCATTTAGGGGATATACTGACGCCTAGTGGTGAAGTTGTAGATTCCTATTATTTACTTTGTTCAATGTGGAGGCCATGATTTATGAATTGCTTCATTTAACATCCTTACAGACAATGTTACCGCTCGTCACAGAAGCTTTACGGGCCTCGAGGTTACTAGTTATAATCCTACATTTACCTTATTTGACTTTAAATAAACAGCCTTTTAATGGTTTTTCCTTCCCTGCCAAACTACCATGTAGTTTAAAAGACTGTCATGTCTCCTGGTTGCATTATTTCCGAGGTCTGGATTTGATACTCTGCAGATTTTGAATGTTATTTTAACTGGTAAACGTTTTTAAGTTTAAACTATGGCTTAGTGTTTAGCACGTTCGCCTCTCAGCGCTAGGGATTCCCGGTTCGAATCCCCATCTGGGGGGAGTTTCCATGTTCTCCCCGTGTCTGCGTGGGTTTCCTCCGGTTTCCTCCCACAGTCCGAAAACATGGAACAAGTTAATTGAATTCTCAAAATTGCCCCCTATAGTGTGTGTCTGTGTGCGTGAGTGTGTGCCCAGCGATGGATTGGCGCCCTGTCCTGGGTCTATCTGCCCAGCGCCCGAGACGTTCTCCCCTGGATGAGCATGGGGAACCCCACCGCGACCCTAATAGAGGATAAGCGGAAGATAATGAATGAATGAAACTATTAACTAGATCACCTTCTCTACATTCACTGTGAGGTGAAATTGACTTGCAGATTGTTTATTCTTTATTCTTGTAGATTTATTATTATCCCTGTACCATATGGAGGCCATGACGATGAATTGCATTTTGTTTTAACATCCTTACAGACATGGTAGAAGCTTCTAGAAGGTAACCAGCTCTTATATAGATATACAGGCCTCACTGGTGCTGGTGCAGGTTCTAAATCCAACACCGTGCATCTTTAAGTGGAGTCAAAATGCCAGCTGATGGAAACGTTTCACTGTGACGCATCGGTTTAAAAATTGATGTGCTGCTGTCAAGATGAATGATGTTACACAGTAAAGACTTTGTAGTTTTTATATAGTTCCAGATTGTTGGGTTCATTCAGAGTAAATGCATGTGGCTGTCCGGTTTCTATTTCTGTTTTTCACTTTTCTGTCCCCTGTTCCAGCGTGGGTGAGGGTTCCACAGTATATGTACATAAAAGGTTTATTTTATGATATAATTGTGAAGGCATACTAAAAATAAAAAGTCCCTCCTTTAGTTTTTTGATTCTACATGTTCCAACTGGTGTCTGTAGATTGTAATCATGAGTGTTTTTTCTTTTTATCTTCCAGGTTCTTTTGTGAAAAAGAAAAGTTAACATCCATCCATCCATTATCTTTTGGTTCCCATGCCCATCCAGGGGAGAACGTTTCGGGCGCTGGGCAGAAACACCCAGATTGTGTTTTAATCTATCACTGAAACGCACTCACTCACACAAACACACTCTATTTGGGGCAATTTGGAGAACTCAATTGACTTGATCCATGTTTTTGGACTGTGGGAGGAAACCGGAGAACCCAGAGGAAACCCACGCAGACACAGAGAGAACATAGAAACTCCACCCAGATTGGGATTCGAACCGGGAATCCCTAGTTCTGAGAGGAGAACATGCCAACCACTAAGCCGCCATGCCACCCGAAAAATGAATTTTCTCCGGGTTCTCCGGTTTCCTCCCACAGTCCAAAAACAGATTCAAGGTAAATGCTGCTCTGAATTTCCCCTATCAAAATTGTTTTATATATTATATGGTGGGGCGGCACGGTGGCTTAGTGGTTAGCACATTCGCCTCTCAGCGCTAGGGATTCCCGGTTCGAATCCCCATCTGGGTGGAGTTTCCATGTTCTCCCCGTGTCTTCGTGGGTTTCCTCCGGGTTCTCCGGTTTCTTCCCACAGTCCAAAAACATGGATCAAGTCAATTGAATTCTCCAAATAGCCCCATATAGAGTGTGTCTGTGTGAGTGAGTGTGTGCCCAGCGATGGATTGGCGCCCTGTCCTGGGGCTATCTGCCCAGCGCCCGAGATGTTCTCCCCTGGATGGGCATGGGGAACCCCACCGCGACCCTAATAGAGGATAAGCGGAAGATAATGAATGAATGAATGAATTATATGGTGGCTTAGTGGTTGGCATGTTCTCCTCTCAGCGCTGCAGATTCCCGGTTCGAATCCCAATCTGGGAGGAGTTTCCATGCTCTCCCCGTGTCTGCATGGGTTTCCTCCCACAGTCCAAAAACATGGATCAAGGTAATTGAATGCTCCAAATTGCCCCATATAAAGTGTGTGAGCGTGAGTGTGTCCAGTGATGGATTGGTGTCCTGTCCTGGGTGTATCTTCCCAGCGCCCAAAACGTTCTCCTCTGGATGGGCATGGGACCCCCCTTCCCCCCGCAACCCTAATAGAGGATAAAGTGGAAGATAATGAATGAATGGATTCATTATATGGATGCCGCCCATCCATATAATATATAGAACAATGTTGATAGGGGAAAATTGATGTTATTATAATTGTGGCTTAGTGGTTGGCATGTTCTCCTCTCAGCACTGGGAATTCCAGGTTCGAATCCCAATCTGGGTGGAGTTTCCATGTCTATAACAAATAATGCAACAGAATGATCTCTTGCATGTTCCGGTTCTTCTGTCATCATGTTCTTGTACTTGCACATCTTTATGAGGTCAACATGGAGGAAGCATGACGTCATAATTAAGCAGCAGACCAGCAATTAAAACATCTAACTTCTGTGGTAATAAAGGAAGCAGAAAACATAGAAAGCGTGTTCATTTCGCCCTCTGCTGGTACAACTGTAAACTGCAAGTAATCTATTTTAATAATGTCTTACAGGGCGAGACACTAAAATATGATACAATTATTTCTAAATTATTTAAAATAATTAAATTCTATTAAATCCTTATTTAAGGACTTTAAAACAATGCAAAGAAAGTGTCTGCACAAAAACATGAGGTATAGATAACTCCCCTAATTCATGCTCTCACCAGTCAAGTATTCAAGATAGTGAATGACATCAGAGCCCAGAGGATAGGAACATGTGGTGAGGGTGCTCACTCGCTCCTCAAACCAGCTTTAATGCATAACTTCATGCTTTTATTATATATGTTTGTTATGTTTTCAGTATGTATTGTTACATTTTTAGTAATATTTATTTTATTGGATGTAATTTAATCTAGGGCGGCACAGTGGCTTAGTGGTTAGAAAGTTTCCCTCTCAGTGCTGGGATTCCAGGTTTGAATCCTGATCTGGGTGGAGTTTCCATGTTCTCCTGATGATTTCCTCCGGGTTCTCCGGTTTCCTCCCACAGTCCAAAAACAGATTCAAGTTAAATGCTGCTCTAAATTTCCTCTATCAAAATTGTCCTATATATTATATGGATGGGTGGCTTAGTGGTTAGCATGTTCTCCTCTCAGCACTGGGGATTCCCGGTTCGAATCCCAATCTGGGTGGAGTTTCCATGTTCTCCCCGTGTCCGCGTGGGTTTCCTCCAGGTTCTCAGGTGTCCTCCCACAGTCCAAAAACATGGATCAAGTCAATTGAATTCTCCAAATTGCCCCATATAGAGTGTCTCTGTGTGAGTGAGTGTGTCCAGTGATAGGTTGGCGTCCTGTCCTGGGTGTATCTGCCCAGCGCCCGAGACATTCTCCCCTGAATGGGCATGGGGAACCCCTCGTGACCTTAATATATTTGGTCATTTAGCAGACGCTTTATATAGGATAAAGCAGAAGATAATGAATGAATGAATATTATAAGTGAGTGTGTTCCCAGTGATAGAGTGGCACCCTGTGTTGGGTGTATCTGCCCAGCGCTCAACACGCACACCCCTGGATGGGCATAAGGACCCCCCCCCCTTAGAAAACCCCATTAGAGGATTATGTGGAGGATAATGAGATGAGATGAGAAATTAAAGTGAAAAAACTCAGGACAACGACTTCAAGCACTCTTTTCCATGAAGAGATGATTTAGAATTTCTTATTCAGGCATGTTTTGGGTTTTGGAAAGAAACCTACACCACACAACTTACAAACTGTTTTTTTTTTTTTTGTTTCCCCATATTTTTCAAGTGAAAATGATTAAACGACAGAAGGAAATCAACCACAGGTACTCACATGTTCAGCATGACTGATTTACTTTATAATCATGCAGGTTTTTAAGGATTCAGATATGTTCTGTAGGCACAGATGGAACTTTAATAAAGTTAGGGGTGAGACAACAGGAACTCCAGTGGAGAATGTTTAAGGGAAATGCTTCCTTTGATGCCTGCCACAATGGACCTATAGACCGGTGGGGGTAGGGTTGTCACAGGTCAGGGGTCAGTGCAGCTTTTCTTGGGATTTCTGACCAGCACACAAGATGCTTCATTTGCATCTTGCATTAGGAGACATGTTGCTGATCTTTGCAGTCTGTGATGAATAAAACAAATGTTAGTTTGTGGTTTTGCTGAAAGGTATTTTCTGAAAGGTAGCTTAGAAGGGTTGGAAGTGTCTGTACATTTGAGTTTTCCACATCGCCCAACCCCCAGCAAGAAAAACAACAAAAGGATGCTCTTCAATTACATGCATGACATAACGTTTTGTGCTGCGTGAGGACCGACATGGCAACGTGGAACAACCTAAAAAACATCTGCCACCATCAGCTTCTTCAGGATAAAGACGTTTGTGGAGCAATTTCGTTTCATATCTCACGTGTTTTTAATGTTAAAGAATAAATTAAAGCCTTTTACTAAGACAGTCTGATAATATCTGATAATATAAAACTCCCAAACTCTTATTAAAATGTAAGGGATTTGCCTGTAATTAGATAACAATAATCAAACACCATAGTAAAATCATTTTAGTTGATTTATGGACAGATTTACAATTATTTTGTATTTTATTTTGTATGTAAAAAATAGTTTTAGATATTCTGCCATCAATAGACACGGTGTTTGTTTTTTTATTTCTTAGCAAGAAAAAAAGAATTTAGTATATAAACTAAATTTAATCTATAGGCTACTTAAGAAATCGTATAGACATCTTTAAATTTCAGGTTTATTGAATTTTTATTGCACAGAATTCATCAAAACTTCTACAAAGAACAAACTCCAACGCACTTAAATTGAAAATTTGCATTTTAATCAATACATTTACTGTAAAAGTGGAAAAACGGCAGACCAGCAATTAAATTTTATTTTATTATAATTAATAATTATAATTATAATATTAACATACATATTTTTTTATTTACCTTGTTAAGGTTGTTGAATTCTGCATTTAGAAAATATGTGTTTATAAAGTTACTGAACATGTTTTAAAAAACGCTATCATGTCAATTTCTATCAGCAGATTGGTTGTGGATCTTTCATTAAAGTCTTTTAATAAAATTACAAAGCTGTTTTAGACTTTCCCTGGTAAAATTACTAGTATTTAGTTATTTTTTTCGTTAGTTTGTTTTAAACGTGTTCGTTTATTTAGCGTATTCTCATAGTTTTGACTAATTTACAATAAATAAATAAATTAAATAAATAAATAATAATTAGATTGAACTTTATTGTCATTGTGCAGAGTACAGGTACAGTGCCAATAAAATACATCATCTAACCAGAAATGGAAATATAAAAAAAAAATAATTATAAAGAAAAATTATTATAATGATATAATAATAATATAAAAAATAAATATAAAACGTATTATTATAATTGTATTGAGTTTAGTTATGCTACATATGTTTTATTATTTCTAAATAAAAAACACCAGTTCTAATCTTAAGTAGCTTTCGAGCTGTTAATGGGGTTGTTCGTTGTAACAGTTTTTCGGGGGTTTACTCCGTTTTTGGAGACTTTTTGTGAAAGAGGACAGTAACGGATGTTATAGTTGTGTCCCGCGCGTGTGTGCGTGTGTGAGTGTGTGTGTAAACGTGTGAGAGAGAGAGAAATCACCCCCACACACACAACCCCAACACACACACTCAATAATGCCTTAATCAGTGTATTACACTCACACACACACAGACACATACAGAGCTAATATTGTAAAGTATATATATATATATATATATATATATATATATATATATATATATATATATATATATATATACTGATAAACTATGCTTTGACAATACGAATTTGTACATTTGAGGAAAGATAGTACAAGTTTGTGTGAGAGAGAATATTATATACGAATCATTTGTCATGACAATAAAGCTTTTTTAAGTATTATATATAGTATGCTTTTTATAAAGTATAAATATTTTTATTATATTATTTTTTTATCGTTCTGATTTATATATATATATATATATATATATATATATAGTATATTTATTTGTTATATTATATATATTTATTTTTTATTGTTCGATTACTGTTCGATATTATGACATATTGATATATGTATTTCCAAAGAAAAGTTACAAAATATAAACTATATGTAAATAAATATATATAATTTTATATATTGTAACTTTTCTTTGGAAATACGAATATCAATATGTGTCATAACAATAAATCTTCTTTAAATTTTTTGAATTAAAAGTAAGTGAGAAAGAGAGAGAGAGACAGAGAGAGAGAGAGACAGAGAGAGAGACAGAGAGAGAGACAGAGAGAGAAAGAAAGAGAGAGACAGAGAGAGAAAGAAAGAGAGAGACAGAGAGAGAGACAGAGAGAGAAAGAAAAAGAGAGACTGAGAGAGAGACTGAGAGAGAGACTGAGAGAGAGACAGGGAGAGATATAGAGATAGATAGAGAGAGATAGAGAGAGATAAAAAGCGAGAGACAGAAAGAGAGAGAGAGACGGAGAGAGAGACTGAGAGAGAAAGAAAGAGAGAGACAGAGAGAGAGACAGAGAGAGAAAGAAAAAGAGAGACTGAGAGAGAGACTGAGAGAGAGACTGAGAGAGAGACAGGGAGAGATATAGAGATAGATAGAGAGAGATAGAGAGAGATAAAAAGCGAGAGACAGAAAGAGAGAGAGAGACGGAGAGAGAGACTGAGAGAGAGACAGGGAGAGATATAGAGATAGAGAGAGATAAAGAGCGAGAGACAGAAAGAGAGAGAGACGGAAAGAGAGAGACAGAAAGAGAGAGAGACAGGGAGAGATATAGAGATAGATAGAGAGAGATATAGAGAAAAAAAGAGCGAGAGACAGACAGAGAGAGACGGAGAGAGAGAGCGGGAGAGCGAGAGAGAGAGAGAGAGAGAGATGGGAGGCGCCCCGGACAAACTCAACACATGACCCGCGTTCGCGCCTCTTTCGGAATTTCTGCAGCAGAGGATTCAAAACAAGTTGAAAACGGAGGTGAAGAATCCGCCGATTTTTACTTCAACTCGAGTCGAACCTTCAGAAGCGAACCGTGACTGTCGTTTCAGGAGCCGCGGAGTCTCAGCCGAGTCTCAGTGGTGAAGTATGTCCTCTGTACTGTACGGCTTATTGTTGTGTGTTCGCCTCCCGCAGTTCCCTCACATTCCGACTTCTCGAGATCAATGAATCGAACTGAAAGTGGAAATTAATTTAGTTTCTGCTGCTCGTTTTTAATACACTTATGAATTTAGTCAAATAACCGAACACTCGAGTAAAAACCCACCTGTACGGAGTATCGTTAAACGCACAGTCCAGTCGACGGGCGGTCTGTAAACTACTAAATTTCGTTGGATCTGCAGAAACTTCTCAAACAAACCGCGTCGTAACAATCTAACTCGATTTCTATTTGATTTCCACGTGTTTCTGGCTTCTCCTGTATAGGTATGTTGAGTGTTTATGTAAGTTTTAGTTGGTTCTTCGCGGGGTTTCTTTTATTGATATATTGAGTGTTTGTATTAGTTTTTCATTATTATGGTATATTTATATTTTAGTTGATTGTTCGTGTTCGGGTTTCTGATACATATTCACTTTATTCGGTCTGTTTTTAAAGCTTGTGAAAAAGACCACGCGTGGACAGGACTCCCACGGCGATTTCCACGAGGTCACGGCAGTCTGAAGGCCTGTTGCATTCGAGTCACGGTCACGATTCCTCTGGTTCCACAGGTTCGTTTCTCACTGTTAGAACCCAAAGTCACGAACACTAAAGCGAACAGTTTGTTCAGAGAACTCTCTGCAGTCCGGCGTGGGGAACGTGGACGCTTACGGGGAATGGTTAGGCCGTCGAGGTCACCATAAAACCCGGCTTTATTAATCATAAACAGCGCTGTGACCAAAACGAGGATTTAAGTTAAACTAGTTGCAAGCAGCTGGGTTGATTTCGGATGGTGCTGCTGTTCCGTTGGTTCCTTCCGTTCTCCTCAGTGGAGAGCCTCCATTTTGATGAGACGAGGCGCGGAGAACCCATCTCAAAATGTGCTGCTGCGTCCGGCCTGCCGGCCCTGAGAACCGTCCACACGGTAAAGCCAGACTATTTGAAAGTACTTAATTCAAAGACTAAGTTAAACTTTACTCCAAAAGCATGTGTTTGAAGTAACCCATTCATTCTTCAGTAAATGGAGTTGGGTGAGCCACGTGACCTAAACCAATGATCCCACTGTTTACTGAACATGATCAGTGATCGTGACCTGCACTAAAAAAAACATTATGGATTAAAATAAAACACACAAATAAGTAATTTATTTAGCATAATTTACACTAGGTAATTTATTATTCAGAAATCATAATTGGATTTCTATTAAGAATATAGTCCTTTATTTTGCTTACATTCATATTTTAGGGGATGTTCTGTGTACATATAAGACGATAAAGCTGACTGATTTGATTTCTATAAGTAAAAAAAGTCAACAAAAAAACAAAACAATAACTTTAGATTAAGAAAGTGTCTCAAAGCGTGGTTCGCGGCCGCCCTGTGGACGATGTAGGTACTGCAGGTTGGTAACACGCTGTTTTTTGGATTCAGATTTAATTCACGTATAAAGGTTTCTGTATAATATTTACATTTTTGTAAGCCTTGTAACTAATAAATAGTCATTGCAAGTAACCCATTCATTCTTCAGTAAATTGAGTTGGGTGAACCACGTGACCCAAACCAATGATATCACTGTTTACATTGAACATTATCAGTGATCGTAAACTGCACAAAAAAAACATTATGGATTAAAATAAGACACAAATAAAAAATTACTTAGTGTAAATTATGCTAAATAAATTACTTAAGTAATTGGATTTCTAGTAAGAATGTAGTCCCTTATTCTGCTTAAAAACATATTTTAGGGGATGTCGTGTACACATGTTGATTTCTATAAGTAAAAAAGTGAAAAAAGACAAAAAACCAAATAACTTTAGATTAAAATAGTGTCTCAAAGCGTGCTTCGCGGCCGACCTGTGGATATCACAATTTACACATGGTTTATTTTTTCAGAATTATTTGGATTTCTAGTAAGAATATAGTCCTTTATTGGGCTTATTCATATTTTAGGGCATGTTACATGTACATATAAGACGAAAAAGCTGCCTACGTTGTTTTATATAAATAAAAAAAGTGTAAAAAGAACAATTAGATTAAGATGCTGTGCCTTAAAGCGTGGTTCGCGGCCGCTCTGTGGACGATGAAGGTACTGCAGTTTGGTAACCCGAGGTCATTTGGATTAAGATTTAATCCACGTATAAAGGTTTCAAGTTTCTATATAATATTTACATTTTTATAAGCCTTGTAACTAATAAATACAAGTCATTGCAAAGTAATCCATTCATTCTTCAGTAAATGGAGTTGGGTGAGACACGTGACCTAAACCAATGATCCCACTGTTTATATTGAACATCAGTGGTCGTGACCTGTACTAAAAAAACCCATTATGGATTAAAATAAGACACAATATGCAGATTTTCACTCTTAGTAATTCATTTAGCACAATTTACACTAGGTGATTTATTTTTCAGAAATCATAATTGGATGTCTAGTAAGAATATAGTCTTTTATTGTGCTTAAATTCATATTTTAGGGCAAGTTCCATGTACATATAAGACGAAAAAGCTGCATAAGTTGTTTTATATAAATTAATAAAAGTGTAAAAAGAACCATTACTTTAGATTAAAATAGTGTCTCAAAGCGTGGTTCGCGGCCGCCCTGTGGACGACGAAGGTACTGCAGATTGGTAACGCGTTTGCATTAAGATTAAAGGTTTGAAGGTTCACGTTTCTATATAATATTTACATTTTTGTAAGCCATGTAACTAATAAACACAGTCATTGCAGTTTAATAACGTGTTGTTCTTTATTTATATGACCTACACTTTATGGATGGAATGTATTGGGACACATTAAATCAAATTCATGTTTTAAATTTATTCCTTTTTTTTTTTAATAAAATTAAGCATTGAGTCTTGCATTTGGGTAACTGGATGCTTTAAACCCTGTGGGAACATGTTGATTTTGGGTTTTTGAGATGTGTTTGGGACTCTCTGATGCACACAGAGCCATGAGATTATCTGATTATTGATTATTGGGTTAGCTATAAAGGTTTTAAGAAGGGACGCATGATTTTAAGACATGAAGTTGTGCCAAGCTTTTGGGTTTAATTGATTATTCACCATGTTTTACTAACCAAGCTTTTTTAAATGTATTTATTTGATAATTAATTTCTTATTCATGTTTAATAATGAATACATCTTCATTCTATTGTCTGTAAACGATGTAGGCTTCATTTATGCTTTACCTGCTAAGGTGCATCTTGTGTAGTCAGTGAAGTAATGCAGTATCTACTACGCTAGGTGCTCCTTTTGGCAGGAAACAGTGTACAATCGACCGAAAAAGCCCCTTCTCTCAGTGTCCTGTTTCACCTACATGATACCAGCTGGTGTAGCTGACTGACCTTAGCGCGTGTGGATGTCCTCTGTACGTGGCTTGTTGTCCTGGCAGTTCCAAAGTGCTCACAGTGCAGGTAGTGACCACAGCCCTACTGTAGTGTGGGCACTTCATGTACTGCCGGTCATCATCTTCAAGATAGGTGGCGCTGCACCGGATGACCCTGTTGTGCGAGAGGACACCTAGTTTTGCAGGACTGCATCCAGCTTCAGTAGACTATGCTGTGCAAATCCATGCAAAACTGGCTGTTACAGGGAAAACACAAAGGAAAGGAGGTTTCTGATGTAAAACCAGAGCCTAATAAAAATGTTTTCGAGACGTGTGTGTGTTAACCGCCAAATTTAAAGTCGTTATTTGTAATTCTTGCCTCTGTCTTGCTGTTTTCGGGTGGATGACATTGCAATTTTAAGGATGCGCCCAATCTTGATCGAAAAATTGCACGGTATCCATCTGTAATCCGCCGGAACTCATAACCTCCTGTCTTCTGAAAGGTTCTGAATCAATGTCTTGGTGACTTAACACAACTATAATTTTAGCGTACACTAGAGGGCAGTGTTGTCCCGTCTCATCTAAATTCTCACAACAAATTAGTTTGGTTGTCTCAGAATCAGAATATCTTTATTGTCATTATAGCAGGTGTAACGAAATTAAGGTGCCATACTTTTGGTGTCACATACTAAAATTTACACTAATGAAGAGATTTAAAGATGGCACTATAATTTACGGTTTACAAACATTTTGAAAGAAAAAGAAATTATCTGCAAGAGTTTTGTATAAAACTGTACAACCTGAGTGAATGTATTTATATATTGCACATTCAAAAATGTACAGAACTGAGTGAATTCTTATAAATGTAAAAAAATTTACAATGTGCCATTTAGTGCCCGAACAGCGGTTGGGTAGAAGTTATTTCTGAGCCGGTTTGCTTTTGTTTTTATCGCTCTGTAACATCTACCTGATGGTAACAGTTCTAGGAGATGGTGACCGGGGTGAGAATTGTCTGTAATAATTTTGTGAGCTCTCTGCAGACAACGAGAGCTGTGTAGATCCTTCAGGGTGGGTAGAGAGCATCCAATGATCTTTTCTGCAGACCTCACAATCCTCTGTAGTTTTTTGTCTTGTTTTTTAATATTTTTTTTATTTATTTCACTGCAACAACAACAGAAATGGGTGGCACGGTGACTTAGTGGTTAGCATGTTCTCCTCTGAGCACTAGGGATTCCCAGTTCGAATCCCCATCTGGGTGGAGTTTTCATGTTCTCCCCGTGCCCGCGTGGGTTTCCTCCGGTTTCCTCCCACAGTCCAAAAACATGGATCAAGTCAATTGAGTTCTCCAAATTGCCCCATATAGAGTGTGTATGTGTGCGTGTCTGTGTGAGTGTGTGCCCAGAGATGGATTGGTGCCCTGTCCTGGGTGTATCTGCCCAGCGCCCGAAATGTTCTGCCCTGGGTGGGCATGGGGAACCCCCCCCCCCCCGCGACCCTAATACATATAGGACAAAGCAGAAGATAATGAATGAATGAACAACAGAAATGAACTCGCATGTTGGATGCAACTCACTATATTTAGCAAATATCCGAATATTAAAACATGCACTATATGTTTTAATGCATTGTAGCACCTTCATGGGGCAATTATAGGTTTGTGGTTAAGGAACCAGCCTTGCGACCCGAAGGTGTCCGGTTTAATTCCCGGCTCAACCAATCACCATGGCAGGAGGCACCTAACCCAGTTGCTCCCTGAGCTGCCCACCGTTCCAGGCACATGTGCTCACTTCACACCGTGTGTTTTTATGTGTTTTTTACTGCATGGATACGTTTAATGTAAAGTACGTTCATTTGTGTGTGTAAGAACTGTAGGCAAAATAAATTTCAACTCCAACTTAAGCCTACGCTATGGTTTAACGCATCGTAGCACTTTCACGTTACCCAAACAGGTATGACATCACAAGTTTTTATTGTCCCTTTCTTGCCTGCAGCTATTACAACCTTGTCTTTCTGTATTTCTAGCATTAAGAGGTCCCTATTTTTGGAACGGCTGTGGGGTTTAGCCAACAATCTTCATTCTTATTAATAGCAATAGTGTTGGATAAATTTGCGGTTGGGGTTCTGAATGGACTTGTCAAGTTCCTCCACAACAAACTCATTATTTAGTGAAAACTTGTGTATGTGAGGGCGGCATGTTCTCCTTTCAGCATTAGGGATTCATGGTTCGAATCCCCATCTGGCTGAAGTTTGCATGTTCTCCCCGTGTCCATGTGGGTTTCCTCCCACAATCCAAAAACATGGATGAAGTCAATTGAGCTCTCCAAATTCCCTATATAGAGTGTGTGCCCAGCGATAGATTGGCACCCTGTCCTGGGTCCGAAAAGTTCTCCTTTGGATGGGCATGAGGAACCCCCCTGCAACCCTAATATAGGATAAAGCGGAAGATAACGGATGGATGTTGTGTATGTGGTGTAGTCATGCTGAAGGAGTAAAGAACCAAAACCAAACACCTCCCAATAAGTTAAAAATGTACACTTGTACATGATGTATAGCAGTGTGCTTGAATGTATACATCTCTGGTAATAGACTGGAGTAAAACGCCCAAATTCAATGATACGTGGTGTGTACCAGTGGTTCTCACATTGTTTACATAAGTCTTTTAAATTTGTTTGTTTGGAAGCATCTAGACTCCTCCAGTCGTCACATGGTTTTATTAGATTGCAGCGTTTTCAAATCTATAGAAAATAATACACCAATATTAGTTCAGTTGTCCATCCAGGGGAGAACGTTTCAGACGCTGGGCAGATACACCAAGGACAGGACACCAATCGATCACTGGACACACATTCACTCACACATACACACTCTGTACAGGGCAATTTGGAGAACTCAATTGACTTGATCCATGTTTTTGGACTGTGGGAGAAAACTGAAGAAACCCCACAGGCACGGGGAGGACATCGAACCCCCCCCCCGATCCGAAATTCCCTTGAAAACCCCATACGTGCCCCTTTACTAGGTCCAGCTACATGTTTGTATTCATTGTACGGTTTTGTAGCTCCACCTACCATCTTGGTGCACTTTGTAGTTCTGTAGTTAGAGACTCTAGTCTGATCTACATACTTTGTAAGCCCCCTTCCCTGTGTACTTTAACGATCGTGACCTCCTGGTGCAGGAATTTGATGATTTTCTGCAATGCAATGACACTTATAGGTTGGTTTGTCTGTGTGTTGTGTTGATATGCATCAAGTGGGCGTGGTTGGGCTGTCAATCTTAAGGTTGTAGGTACAAATCCCAGGTCCACTGAATTACCCATGTGGGTAATTGAGCAAGATGTTAACCCTTTGCTCCAGGGATGCTGTGGACAACCCTGTCCTCGCTTGGTGAGTCACTTTAAATAAAAGCGTCTCCTAATCTTAATGTAGATGCAGTTTTGCTGTTGTGTTTGATCCTTTTAATGGTGCTGCTGGACAAAGAATACTCCACCCTAACCCCCCGCAGGTATTAGAAAGTACCTGGTTACCACAGGTCCTTCATTCCTGCTGCAGTTAGACTGCACAATCAGCACTGCTCCCAGTAACCACACCAAACCAAACTAAAAATAACTGCAATAAATGTTTCATTGATGGTGCAATACATTTCAATCATCTGTATGTAATAACTGTCTGCTGCTTAATCAGACAATATTTGATTCATTTCATTCCTGTCGGACTGTGAATAACTGAAATTAGAAAATTTGTTTTTGATTTTGTATATGTAGATTTCTAACTATTTAAAATTTTTCCTAGTTTAAATTTCTTCTAAGGGCGGCACGGTGGCTTAGTGGTTAGCATGTTCTCCTCTCAGCACTAGGGATTTCCGGTTCGAATCCCCATCTGGGTGGAGTTTCCATGTTCTCCCCGTGTCCGTGTGGGTTTCCTCCGGGTTCTCCGGTTTCCTCCCACAGTCCAAAAACATGGATCAAGTCAATTGAGTTCTCAAAATTTCCCCATATAGAGTGTGTTTGTGTGAGTGAGTGTGTGCCCAACGATAGATTGGCACCCTGTCCTGGGTGTATCTGCCCAGCGCCCGAGACGTTCTCCCCTGGATGGGCATGAGGAACCCCACCACGACCCTAATAAAGGATAAAGCGGAAGATAAATGAAATTTCTTCTATTGACTGGATACCTTTTCACCATTTTCTGTATCTGCTGCTGAGAAATGTGAATTTCCCCATTGTGGGACAAATAAAAATCTATCTTATCTTATCTTAGAAGTAAGTTATTTTTATGTTCCTGGTCTTAAGAATGTATTTTTCGAGGTTGCAGGATCTCATGAATGCACATTATTTAGTATTGAGCAGCATGGTGGCGTTGTGGTTGGCATGTTTGCCTCTCGGCGCTAGGGATCCAGGTTTGAATTTGCATCCTGGTGGAATTTCCATGTCCTCCCTGTGTCCGTGTGGGGTTTTCTTTTCACAGTCCAAAAACATGGATCAAGATAAATCGAATGCTCTAAATTGCCCCATATAGAGTGTGTTCTTGTGAGTGAATGTGTGCCCTGTGATGGATTGGTGTCCTGAAACATTCTCCCCTGTATGGGCATAGGGTACACCCCCCCCCCATGACCCTAGCAAAGGATAAAGCAAAAGATAATGATATGAGATATTCATTAACTCAAGAACCCAGTAAGCCCCAGTAAAACCAATGTCTAATGTGCTTTGGGGCTCCAGTAGGTGGCGCTGTGACCTCAGGATTGAATTCAAAATTTCTCTTTGAATGATCCCATTGAGCTCAGTTATCTTAATGAATAGGCAGCTGAATTATATTTACATAAAAGTCCAGCAGTATGTGTTTACACATGTGTTAAATCCTATGATCGTAAATAAAAATGTTTTTCCTGAAACCTCTTTGAAACGTATCTTCTGAGTGCTATGTGTAGATTTGCTTCATTTATCCTACAAAAAGTTGGGGAGGCACGGTGGCTTAGTGGTTGGCATGTTCTCCTCTCAGCGCTAGGGATTCCCGGTTTGAATCCCTATCTGGGTGGAGTTTTCATGTTCTTCGGGTTCTCCGGTTTCCTTCCACAATCCAAAAACATGGATCAAGTCAATTGAGTTCTCCAAATTGCCCCATATAGAGTGTGTGTGTAAGTGAGTGTGTGTCCAGTGATAGATTGGTGTCCTGTCCTGCCCAGCGCCCGAGATGTTCTCCCCTGGATGGGCATGGGGACCCCCTCCCCCCCCGCAACCCTAATAGAGGACAAAGCAGAAGATGGATGGATGGATGGATTCTATGTAAAGGTAATAATATATAAATCTTCGATTTCTGGGGTTTTTATTTGAAAGTAAACCCTGAAATAACCCACGATTCCCATTCTAGTCACGGAACTTTAACTTGGTCCTTGTTTTCACGCTGTGTTGAGATAATGTTTGTAATCGTGTTGCACTTTAAAATGGATTAAGAACCCCCAAAGTGCTTTAACAGCTGAAAACATGTTCATCAGTGTGTGAGAACACCGTAGGTACGATGGTGGACAACCTAAAGGCTGTGCTTTCAAATCCTACGTCTTGTAAGGTCCATGAATGTGGTAGTTATTGGTTTTCATTGGTTCAGGGCTGCTGATGATGTTTGAGGTCAGAACATAAAGCCATGAATTTGGGATACTTGTCTCAGTTTTAGTGCTGCTGTAGTTTTATAGAAACACCTTAGTGACACTGCTGGGATAGGACTAATGCACCCACCAAATAACCCCTGCTCTGTGGTGCTACTATTGGGGTTCTGAGCATTAGAACAGAGTAAAGGGGACGTACACAGTATGTTCTGTAGAACACACACAGATGGACTACAGAATGGAATTGTAGAACTACAAAGTCCATCTATTTGTGTTCTACAGTACATACTGTGTTCTTTCTCCCCTGTTGGTTCTGTGTTCTCTGTTGGTCCGAACCATCACAGAACAGGTATCATTTGGGTGGTGGATTGATGATTGTCAGTTCTGCAGTGACACTGGTGCAGTGAGGGGGGTTTAGTTTCATTTCTTCACCTCAGTGACACTGCTGGGATAGGAATAATGCACCCACCAAATAACCCCTGCTCTGTGGTGCTACTATTGGGGTTCTGAGCATCAGAACAGAGTAAAGGGGACGTACACAGTATGTTCTGTAGAACACACACAGATGGACTACAGACTGGAACTGTGAAACAGATTAAGGAGGCGTGTCCAAACTATTACTATTGAATACACTAATGAAACCGTAATTATATCCCATATTAATACATACATCATATTAAGCAGCATGGTTTTGTATTGGTTTGCATGTTCTCCTCTCAGCGCTGGGGATCCAGGTTGGAATCTTTCCATGTTCCTCCTGTGTCCATGTGAAATTCCACTGCGTTCGCTGCTTTCCTCCCATAGTCCAAAAACCTGGATCTAAATTACCGCTAGATCCATGTTTAAATTGTGATCGGCGTGGGTTTCCTCCGGGTTCTCCGGTTTCCTCCCACAGTCCAAAAACCTGGATCAAGGTGAATTGAATTCTCCAAATTTTCCCATATAGAGTGTGTGTGTGTGAGTGAGTGTTTGTGTGTCTAGTGATAGATTGGCGTCTTGTCCTGGGTGTATCTGCCCAGCGCCCGAAACGTTCTCCCCTGGATGGGCATGGGGAACCCCCCCCCCCCGCAACCCTAATAGAGGATAAAGCAGGAGAGAGAGTTAAAGGATGGATAGTGTCTCTGTGTGTTTGAGGGAGTGCCCATCACCTGAACCCCCCCCCCATAATTATAGGGTTTAGTGAAAGATAAAGGATGGACGGATGGCGTTCTATCTAAAGCATAGTTTAGTGTGTGTGTTGTATTGTGTGTGTGTGATGGTGTTTCCTCGTTGATCTCGGCTGCACACTGGAGGGCGATATAATAGCAGGCACCATATTGCTCGGTGTGTATCGTACATCTGGCAACCCTTCCTCTGTGATTAACAGAGAGGATGGAGAGTTTCTAAAAGCACCTCCAGCTTCTCCATGGCTGGGGCAGATCCTCTGCTCGTCGGGTTCTAGAGTGAGGAGACGGACGGACGCGCTTGTGAGGACCGACGCTCAGACTTTGGAGGCGTTATTGTGAGGACAGCGGGACTCCGGACAGGACTAATAACAGCAGCAGCGTCCACTTTCCCACGTCCCCTCTGCAGATCAGCACTGAATCGCTCTGGAGCGCAACAGTTCGCGGAACATGAGCGGGCTGAACTTGTTGGGAGGCTGGCTCGCGGCTCTGATGCTGATGCTGACCGCCGCGCAGCCGAGCGCGCCGCCGCTCCGGTGCCACGAGGTGCGCGCATCCTTCCAGAACCTGTTCCCGGGTTCCAAGTGGGCTCCAGAAACCCCCGTCTCAGGTAAAGCTGCAGGCTATTTGGGGTTATTATAATAATAATAATAATAATAATAACAACATACCACTGTTACTCTACTTCAATGCACTGATCATGTCTGAATAACTAGGGTCTTTATTAGAACATGCAGAACACTGTACAGTAAAACTAAACTGAACCATAAACAAGCAAAATATTTTTATTGAATATAAATTACTTTATCTTTCTCGTTAAAATTATTACTGGTAAAGAACAAACTTTTTTTGTTATTTAAAATGTTTGTATTTCTTTTTATTGAAACCCCCGTCTCAGGTAAAGCTGCCAGGTATTTGGGGTTATAATAATAATATACCACTGTTTTTCTACTTCAATGTTTGAATAACTATGGTCTGTATTAGAACATGTAGAACACTACAGTAAAATTAAACTAACCCATAAACAAGCAAAATCTTTTTATTGAATATAAATTACTTTATCTTTCTCGTTAAAATTATTACTGGTAAAGAACAAACTTTTTTTGTTATTTAAAATTTTTGTATTTCTTTTTATTGAAACCCCCACCTCATGTAAAGCTGCCAGCTATTTGGGGTTATAATAATAATGATAATGGTAATAATCATAATAATAATAATAATAATAATAATAATAATAATAATATACCACTGTTACTCTACTTCGATGTCTGAATAACTAGGGTTTGTATTAGAACATGAAGAATACAGTGTACAGTGAAACTAAACTAACCCGTAAACAATGTATATTTCTAAAAACCACCCATATATCATGTTAAATAACTTATTTCTCATTTTATTTAATTTTGTATTTATTTTTTGTAATTTTTGTAATACAATATTTTTGTATGATACACTATTTGTATTATTGTATTAATAAGTTGCTCCATATAGTGCCTCTGTGTGTGTGAGGGGAGTGCCCAGCTATAGATTGGCACCATGTGCTGGACAGGTCATTCCAGAACCTGTTCCCGGGTTCCAAGTGGGCTCCAGAAACCCCCGTCTCAGGTAAAGCTGCCTGGTATTTGGGGTTATAATAATAATAATAATAATAATAATAATAATAATAATAATAATAATAACATGCCACTGTTACTCTACTTCAGGGCACTGATCATGTCTGAACAACTATGGTCTGTATTAGAACATGTAGAATACAGTGTACAGTAAAACTAAACTGAACAATAAACTAAACTAACAAAATTAGTTATATATATATATATATATATACACACACACTCCTATAATCATGTTAAATTACTTGCTCCTATTTGTGGTTTAAGATAATGAAGTAATGTAGTAATAAATTGCCCCATATAGTGTCTCTTTGGGGTTATAATAATAATAATAATAATACCCACTGTTAGTCTACTTCAATGCACTGATCATGTCTGAATAACCAGGGTCTGTATTAGATCATAGAGCGGCACGGTGGCTTAGTGGTTAGCATGTTCTCCTTTCAGCGCTAGGGATTCCCTGTTCGAATCCCCATCTGGGTGGAGTTTCCATGTTCTCCCCGTGTCTGCGTGGGTTTCCTCCGGGTTCTCCGGTTTCCTCCCACATGGATCAAGTTAATTTAATTCTCAAAATTGCCCCATATAGAGTGTGTCTGTGTGAGTGAGTGTGTGCCCAGCGATGGATTGGCGCCCTGTCCTGCGTCCATATATATATATATATATATATATATATATATATATATATATACACACACACACCCATACACAGTATAATAAAAAGTTCAAGAACCAGTTCAGTTCAGGTTTAGTTTAGATCTTTTTGGGTCACCTTGTTACGATTAACACATTTTATTACCCAATACTTGTTAAATATTTTATATACAATGCGGCGGCACGGTGGCTTAGTGGTTAGCTCGTTCGCCTCTCAGCATCAGGGATTCCTGGTTCGAATCCTCATCTGGGTGGAGTTTCCATGTTCTCCCCGTGTCAGCGTGGGTTTCCTCCGTGTTCTCCGGTTTCCTCCCACAGTCCAAAAACATGGATCAATTGAATTCTCAAATTGCCCCATATAAAGTGTGTCTGTGTGAGTGAGTGTGTGCCCAGTGATGGATTGGCGCTCTGTCCTGGGTCTATCTGCCCAGCGCCCGAGACTTTCCCCCCTGGATGGGCATGGGGACCCCCATCGTGACCCTAAAAGAGGATAAAGCGGGAGATAATGAATGAATATATAAACTGCATTTAAACTTTAAAAAATTAATGAGGAATGATATTGCCAGCAAAAAGATGTAAAGGTTCCTTAAAGAACTCTTGTCATAATGTCTTTGTGGCCTTTTTTAAAATTATTATTATTTTTTTAGACTTATTATTTTTTAAGCAGCATGGTTTCTTATCGATTTGCATGTTCTCCTCTCAGCGCTGGGGATCCAGGTTAGAATCCCGAACTTGCCATGTTCCTCCCGTGTCCGTGTTTTCCCCCATGTCTGCGTGGGTACCCTCCGGGTTGTCCGCTTTCCTCCCACAGTCCAAAAACGGAGGTTAACAAGGTAAATTGAGTACTCTAAAATGCCCCATATAGCGTATGTTAAAGGTTTATTTCATCTCATCTTATCTTTGGCCTACACTAGGGATGAGGGTTGTGGTGGGAGAACCTATGCCCATCCAGGGGAGAACGTTTCAGGTGCTGGTCACACCCTCTCTCACACAGATGCGCACGCACACACACACACACACTATATATAGGGGCAATTGAGAGCAGACAATCTATCTTAAATCAATGTTCATGGACTGTGTGGACACATGTACACGAGAACATAGAAACTCCCTCCAGATTGGGATTCGAACCTGGATCCTCAGTCCTGAGAGGCGAACATGCAAACCACTACCAACGCATTTATCCATCCATCCATTATCTCCTGCTTTATCCTCTATTAGGATCACGGGGGGTTCCCCATGCCCATCCAGGGGAGAAAGTTTCGGGCGCTGGGCAGATACATCCAGGACAGGGCACCAATCTATTACTGGACACACTCACTTACACAGACACACACTATATGGGGCAATTTGGAGAATTCAATTGACTTAATCCATGTGTTTGGACTGTGGGAGGAAACCGGAGAACCCGGAGGAAACCCATGCGGACACGGGGAGAACATGGAAACTCCACCCAGATGGGGATTCGAACCTGATTCCCTAGCGCTGAGAGGAGAACGTGGTAACCACCAAGCCACCGTGCTGCCCTCAACGTATTTATCCATCCATCCATTATCTTCTGCTTTATCCTCTATTAGGGTCGCGGGGGGTTCCCCATGCCCATCCAGGTGAGAAGGTTTCGGGCGCTGGGCAGATACACCTAGGAGAGGCGGGCATTCTATCACTGGACACACTCACTTACACAGACAAACACACTCTATATGGGGCAATTTGGAGAACTCAATTGACTTGATCCATGTTTTTGGACTGTGGGAGGAAACCGGAGAACCCAGAGGAAACCCATGCGGACACGGGGAGAACATGGAAACTCCACCCAGATTGGGATTCGAACTGGGAATCCCTAGTGCTAAAAGGAGAACGTGGCGCCACCGTGCCGCCCTCAACGTATTTATATCATTGTATTTTTAAAGTGTAAAATTGAGCAAAAATGGGCGTTTTGTGCGATCAGGAGCGAGCAAACCTGATCACATGACCCTCGCTGTAAGGAGGCAGCGGAATGAAATAAGAGCAAGAGGAAATGAGTATCAGAGAAGTCCTGTGTGCTGCTCTTAAAAGCCTTTCATGAATTATGCATCAACTTGTTGAAGTGGCTTTTCGAATGTAAACCGAAATGTTGCGCCTCACCTGCATTCATATTTCATAACCTTCCAGAATCTCCCAATGATTGCAGCCCGTTTCGTCTTGCTGTCTTAATCACTGTGAAAGTGTGACCACCGGGATAGGCTCCGGCACTCCACTGACCCTGGTTGGAGAACCAGCTTTGATGGCGTGTGTCTGAATGAACGGCTTTGCTGTTTGTAACCACTTCGCTTCTAGCTTTGATTAACTTTCCATTAACGACCTTAAGGTTTTCATGTTCTCCTCTCAGTGCTGGGGATTCAGGTTTAAATCCCCATCTGGGTGGAGTCTCCATGTTGTCCGCGTGGGCTTCCTCCTGGTTCTCCGGTTTCCTCCCATAGTCCAAAAACATGGATCAAGTCAATTGAGTTGTCCAAATTGCCCCATATAGAGTGTGTCTGTGTGAGTGAGTGTGTGTCCAGTGATAGATTGGTGTCCTGTCCTGGGTGTATCTGCCCAGCGCCCGAGACGTTCTCCCCTGGATGGACATGGGGAACCCAATTCTCCATTTTGCCCCATATAGAGTGTGTGTGTTTGTGTGAATAATTGTTTCTAGGGATAGATTGGCGCCTTGTCCTGGGTGTAATTGCCCAGTGCCCAAAATTGTCCAGTTCTCCTCTGGTTGAGCATGGGGAACTCCCCCACGTGTTTCCATGTTCTCCCCGTGTCCGTGTGGGTTTCCTCCGGGTTCTCCGGTTTCCTCCAACAGTCCAAAAACATGGCTCAAGGTCAATTAAATGCTCCAAAATGCCCCATATAGAGTGTGTCTGTGTGAGTGAGTGTGTGTCCAGTGATAGATTGGTGTCCTGTCCTGGGTGTATCTGCCCAGCGCCCAAAACGCTCTCCCCTGGATGGGCATGGCTAACACAGACGTATAAGTACCTCAATCTCGTACTTAAGTACAGTAAAAGTAAGAACCTGCATGTTCTACCTGTGTGTGTGTGTGTGTGTGTGTGTGTGTGTCTGTGTGTGTGTTTCATTAGCATTAAGGATGAATTCATTCAGTTCAGAACCAGAAGCGAGTACAGGGTTCCACTGGGGCAGTGCGATAAATCTGCAGGTACTTTCTGCCCCGTGCTTTTCAGTTGTGTGTGGGTGGCACTAAAACCTTTCACAAAATCATCTCCAGCGCCATTACAGACTCCCAATCCTGTTAGTGTGAGTAATGACGGGCTGTAATGGAGCAAAAAATATACATCTTAATTGTTGCATCAGCCCTGCCCCTCATCCCTACAGAATCTCAAGTGGGTGAGGCCATTAGTCTCGAACCCTTTCATGGACTGACAGGCCACAAGTACTACCCCATTGACATTCCACACAACGCGGCCTGCGTCTCATCAGCCTCCATAATCCATCAAAATACCAATAATGAGCCGAGCCGGAATTACTGCACCGTGCAATGTGGTCATCATCATCATCATCATCATCGTCATGTTTCACATTTTGAAGCCTCATCTATGGAACCGAGGGAGCCTCTCAGCGCCAGGGATTCCCGGTTCGTATCCCAATCTGGGTGGAGCTCCATGTTCTTGTGTCCGTGTGGGTTTCCTCCAGGTTCTCCAGTTTCCTCCCACAGTCCAAAACCATGGATCAAGTTCAACTGAATGCTCCAAATTGCCCTATATAGAGTGTGTCAGTGTGAGTGAGTGTGTGCCCAGTGATAGACTGGTGTCCTGTCCTGGGTGTATCTGCCCAGCGCACGAAACGTTCTCCCCTGGATGGGCATTGAGAGCCGCCCCCCCATGTAGAGGATAAAGTGGAAGATAATGGATGGATCTATAGAAGCGGCTTTGTCTCTGTCATTGATTAAAGGATCATGTCCTTAAGGTCCATCCATCCATTATCTTCCGCTTAATCCTCTACTAGGGTCGCGGGGGTGGAGAATATTTCGGGCGCTGGGCAGATACAACCAGGACAGGACGCCAATCTATCACTGAGCACACGCTCACTCACACAAACACACACACTCTACTCTATATGGGGCAATTTGGAGAATTCAATTGACTTTGATCCATGTTTTTGGACTGTGGGAGGAAATCGGAGAACCCGGAGAAAACCCACGTGGACACAGGGAGAACATGGAACATGGAAACTTGGGATTCGAACCTGAATTCCCAGCACAGAGAGCTTCCTAAGGATTCTTTGGTTTCCTCCCAACATTTAAAAACATGAATTCAAGGTAAATTGGCTGCTCTAACTTGCCCCTATAATGCATTTGTGTGAGTGAGAGTGTGCCCTGCGATAGATTGGCGCCCTGTCCTGGGTGTATCTGCCCCGCGCCCGAAACGTTCTCCCCTGGATGGGCATGAGGAGCCCCCCCACCCCCCCTCACGACTCTAGTAGAAGATTAAGTAGAAGATAATGGATGGATGGGATGGAAACCCTAACAAATGATCCATGGTGCTGATGGTGGGATGATTAATCATGGAGGCAGAGCTATCGCTGCATCAGTTCTCAAGCCAATTCTGCCCCTACTGGTGTATGTGAGTAGGATGTAAAGAAGTCACTTTGTACATCGGACATTTAGACCCAGAGCTTTGTTCTCCCAATCAAATGGAAGCGGAATGCGATGTGCCTGAAGTGAGCTGTGAACCGAGGGGGCAGAGAGAGTAACACTGAGTGATATTTTTATAATGCTTTAAGTGGTGCCAAGAGGCACATTACCAACAAGCTAGTGTGGAATTATCCTTTTAAAAACGATTCCCTGCTTCGTTATGGAGGTTTAACTCCTCTAAAGCTCTTCTGCTGGGCAGCGTGGACGTCATGTCATTACATGACGAGATATAATGTGTATATATAATGTGTTTTGCATCTTTCACGGTCCAGATTTGACGTTCCATCATTTTGCAGACACCTTTAACCAAAGCCGAATTGGTTTTGGCTTGGAATGCAGGGTTGGCATGGATACGGCTTCCCTGGAGCATGGAGCAGTGAAGCGGAAGGGCCATCCTCAAGGACCCACATTGGTCATTTTAATCCTCCAACCTTGTATCCACTGCCCAGCACAGCCACCGCAAGTAATCGCTATGAGGATCCAGAGAATCCCAATATTTTGTGATCCTGGGTTCCCTGGTTTCCTCCCACAGTCCAAAATACATGGATTCAATGTAAATGAAGTTCTCCAAATTGCCCCATATAGAGTGTGTGTGTGTGTGAGTGAGTGTGTGCCCAGTGATAGATTGGTGTCCTGTCCTGGGTGTATCTGCCCAGCACCCAAACGTTCTCCCCTGGATGGGCATGGGGAACCCCCCCACCTTAACCCTAGTAGATGATAAAGTGAAAGATAATGGATGGATGAATCGCTTTATTGGTGGCACAGTGGCTTAGTGTTTAGCATGTTCTCCTCCCAGCACTAGGGTTTCCTCTGGGTTCTCTGGTTTCCTCCCACAGTCCAAAAACATGGATCAAGTCAATTGAATCCTCCAAATTGCCCCATATAGAGTGTGTCTGTGTGAGTGAGTGTGTGCCCAGCCATAGATTGGCCTCCTGTCCTGTGTGTATCTGCACAGCGGGTATCTGCCCCCCCAAGAACCTTGCCTGTCTGCACGGGGATCCCAGGTTCCTCTCCTAATCTGGGTGGAGTTTCCATGTTCTCCCCGTGTCTGCGTGGGTTTCCTCCGGGTTCTCCGGTTTCCTCCCACAGTCCAAAAATATGGATCAAGTCAATTGAATCCTCCAAATTGCCCCATATAGAGTGTGTCTGTGTGAGTGAGTGTGTGTCCAGCAATAGATTGGTGTCCTGTCCTGGGTGTATCTTCCCAGCGCCCGAAACATTCTCCTCTGGATGGACATGGGAAACCCCCCCACCTCCCCTGCGACCCTAGTAGAGGATAAAGCAGAAGATTATAGATGGATGTTAGCTTCATTAAAAAAATTGTGCCTTTTTTTTAAAAATAAGAAAATTTCCAAGTGTCCCCCAACTTTTCAGCGGTGGTGTGTAGATTTTATGCGAACGCGTCTCACCACTTGACTTTGTTTTTCTCCTTCCGACCCGAGATCACCATATAAAAGGAGCAGAATTAGCATTTAATTCGGCCCCAGACTTGCCTTATAATTAATTGGTACTGGTGTAATTAGTAGCCGAGGAGAGGAGGTCACCTCCAGCAGGAGACCGAGCGTTGTGGGATCGGCGGGAACAGAGACGCGGCAGTGTCCGATGTTAGAACGGATCACGTGACCGTCTCGTGAACATGCAAAAAATAGATCTAGCTCCACAAACGAAACAAAACAAAGATAAAAAGTGGGCCTCTCAGATGGAACCTTTTAGTTCTCCCTTTTAGTATCCCAATCTGGGTGGAGTTCCCATGTTCTCCCCGTGTCCGCGTGGGTTTCCTCCGGGTTTTCTGGTTTCCTCCCACAGTCTAAAAACATGGATCAAGGTCAAGTGAGTTCTCCAAATTGCCCCATATAGAGTATGTGTCCAGTGATGGATTGGCACCCTGTCCTGGATATATCTGCCCCCGAGAACCTGCCCTGTCTGCACGGGGGATCCCAGGTTCCACTCCTAATCTGGGTGGAGTCACCATGTTCTCCCCGTGTCCACGTGGGTTTCCTCCGGGTTCTCCGGTTTCCTCCCACAGTCCAAAAAAATGGAGGTCAATTGAGTTCTCCAAATTGCCTCGTATAGAGTATGTATCCAGTGATGGATTGGCACCCTGTCCTGGATATATCTGCCCCCGAGAACCTGCCCTGTCTGCACGGGGGATCCCAGGTTCCACTCCCAATCTGGGTGGAGTCACCATGTTGTCCATGTGGGTTTCCTCCGGGTTCCAGACTGGGTTGTTTTCCAGACTTGCCTTATAATTAATTGGTACTAGTGTAATTAGTAGCCGAGGAGAGGAGGTCACCTCCAGCAAGCGTCGTGGGATCGGCGGGAACAGAGACGCGGCAGTGTCCGATGTTAGAACGGATCACGTGACCGTCTCGTGAAATAGATCTAGCTCCACAAACGAAACAAAACAAAGATAAAAAGCGGGCCTCTCAGATGGAACCTTTTAGTTCTCCATGACTTAAACCGTAGACTGCACCACTGGAGCTCCGGTGGCTCTGCAAATACAAAGAGCGTCTTCCTCCCGTACGGATCCGGAGTGCCGTTTCTAGGACATTGTAACATCTGAGATGATGCTTCAATATGTTCCATGCGTGGATAATTAATTCCCCGTTGACTTCTGTTTCACAGAACAGACAGATACAAATGCAGCGGCTTGTCATTCTGGTGTCAGGGTGCATTAGATACGCCATCCGGCATCTTAAGTACCGCAGTATCCCCGCTTTGGAGGAAATGTCACCGCAGCTCCTGTGATTATTCACTGATGAGCCGGGCTGGAGATGCTCAGCCCTGTGCTAACTGACTGCTGCCATGTTGTTATGATGCACTTTTTTGGTAAACTGGACCTTGGTATCCGGTCCAGTTTCAGAAAGATGGTGCATCATGGTCCAAATCCATTGATGTTCTCAGTGTTGAAAGTCTGGATCGCTATAAAATAAATTCATATTTATGGCGTGGTGTTGGTGCCCAGTGATAGATAGACGTTCTCCCCTGGATGGGCATGGGGAACCCCCCCCCCCCCCCGCAACCTTGATAGAGGATAAAGCGGAAGATAATGGATGGATAGGTGTGGTGTTAGTTCACTGTGGTTTATAGGCGCTCTTGTTTTCGGTGTGTTATGCACGTATATACCATATAGAGTGTGTCTGTGTGTGTGAGTGTGTGTCCAGTGATGGATTGGTGTCCTGTCCTGGGTGTATCTGCCCAGCGCCCAAACGTTCTCCATTGGATGGGCATAGGGAAACCCCCCCCCCACCCCGCGACCCTAATATAGGATAAAGCAGAAGATACTGGATGGATTGGTGTCTCGGCGGCATGGTGGCTTAGTGGTTTAGCATGTTCTCCTCTCAGCACCAGGGACTCCCGGTTCGAATCCCAATCTGGGTGGAGTTTCCATGTTCTCCCCGTGTCTGCGTGGGTTTCCTCCGGGTTCTCCGGTTTCCTCCCACAGTCCAAAAACATGGATCAAGGTCAATTGAGTTCTCCAAATTGCCCCATATAGAGTGTGTCTGTGTGAGTGAGTGTGTGCCCAATGATAGATTGGCATCCTGTCCTGGGTGTATTTGCCCAGCGCCCGAAACGTTCTCCCTGGATTGGATGGGCATGAGGAAACCCCCCCCCCCCTAAACCCCCGCCCACGACCCTAATAGAGGATAAAGCGGAAGATAAAGGATTGGTGGATTGGTGTCAAGGTGTGATTCTAGGGTTTGAATCCCAGTCTGGGTGGAGTTTCCATGTTCTCGCGTCTGCGTGGGTGTCCTCCGGGTTCTCCGGTTTCCTCCCACAGTCCAAAAACATGGATCAAGGTCAATTGAAATCTCCAAATTGCTCCATATCGAGTGTGTCTGTGTGAGTGAGTGTGTGTCCAGTGATAGATTGGTGTCCTGTCCTGGGTGTATCTACCCATTCTCCCCTGGTTGGCATGGGAACCCCCCCCCACACACACACACACCACGACCCTAATATAGGATAAAGCAGAAGACGATGGATGGGTTATGTTATTGTACGCAGTCCAGAAAGTGTAACGTACTTTACTTCTGCATTCATGTGTGTGTATGTAGTGTGAGGTGTGTGTGGTGACCATGGAGACATAACAGGCACTGCTCCCGAACCCTGAGGATGAGGCTGTGAGACGGGTCGGCGTCCGTGGGCCGAGAAGGTTTGTCGGGTGAAAAAGTGGAACGCTTGTTTAAAGGAATCGCAGAACGCGGTTCTACACCATGTTCGCGCCGATCAATAGGACAGGATGATTTATCCGCGAGGCTGTATGCAGAGGGTTTCTTGTCCTCCATGTCGACACTCTCGCATCGGTCCCCGTGAGGAGGCTTTATTTAGACGGCGCGAGCCACTCTTTGTTCGCGTCTCAGTTGGGAATCATCTGTCCCTGAGGGCCTCCACTTCTCCTCTCCACTACCAACTTTTCTAATGAAATCCATTCATCTTCTCCACGAAAAGACGAAAAAACGGCCGCAGACAATTACCGAACCCCCGCCTGCCGTCGCCCTCGCCTTGTACCTGCTGCGCGCTCCGTTATTGACGGCTTCATGAAATCGCCAGCGGTGTGAAATGAACTTGATGCTATCTGTCACTAATCTTTTGCGTGTATTGATTTAGGATATTAAGCCTGTCGGGCTGCATGTGCATCCTGCAGGATCGCTCTCGGAACGGCTGCGTCTGCGCAGATCTGAACTCGTATTAAATCTGGAGGGGAAGCTAATTCACTCTGGGCTCTGACTGCTTTAAGAAATTGTTCTGGCTCACTGTTTTCATTTCGCTGCATCCACTTTAAAATGCTCCTGTTATTTAAACCTTATTCAGTTCACCTCTGTGTTCTTGCTCTGTTTCCATTAGATTAATGTTTTAATTACATTATTAAGAACTTTGTGAATTTAAATTCTACATTAGACTTAAAGGAATACATTATGCAGTAAAGTACATTTGGTGGAAAGATCCATCCATTATCTTCCGCTTTATCCTCTATTAGGGTCGCGGTGGGGGAGGGGGGGGGTTCCCCATGCCCATCCAGGGGAGAACGTTTCGGGCGCTGAGCAGATAAACCCAGGACAGGGCACCAATCTATCACTGGACACACACTCACTCACACACACACTCTATATTGACCTTGATCCATGTTTTTGCACTGTGGAAGGAAACCGGAGAACCGGAGGAAACCCATGCGGACACGGGGAGGACATGGAAACTCCACCCAGATTGGGATTTAAACCAGAAATCCCTAGCTCTGAGAGGAGAACATGCTAAGCCACTGTGCCATCTACACAAACAACAGCCTATGATATAAAAATAACAATACTAAACCCACAGGGACATGGGGAGAACATGGAAACTCCACCCAGATGGGGATTCGAACCTGAATCCCTAGTGCTGAGAGGAGAACATGCTAACCACTAAGCCACCGTGCAGGGAACATCCATCCATCGATTATCTTCCACTTTATCCTCTATTAGGGTCGTGGTCGGGAGGGGGGGTTCCCCATGCCCATCCAGGGGACAACGTTTCGGGCGCTGGGCAGATACACCCAGGACAGGACACCAATCTATTACTGGACACACACTCACTCACACAGACACACTCTATATGGGGCAATTTGGAGAACTCAATTGAATTGATACATGTTTTTGGACTGTGGGAGGAAACCGGAGAACCGGAGGAAACCCATGCGGACAGGGGGAGAACATGGAAACTCCACCCAGATTGGGATTCGAACCGGGAATCCCTAGAGCTGAGAGGAGAACATGTTAAGCCACCGTGCCATCTACACAAACAACAGCCCATAATATAATAATAACAATACTAAACCCATCCATCCATTATCTACGCCATAATCCTCCACTAGGGTCACATAGGTGGTCACACATCCATATCTCCACAGCGCTGAGAGGAGAACATGCTAATCACTAAGCCACAGTGCAACCCCATTTAGAATAACTTTTTTCATTCATTCATTCATTATCTCCCGCTTATCCTCTATTAGGGTCGCGGTGGGGGTCCCCATGCCCATCCAGGGGAGAACGTCTCGGGCGCTGGGCAGATACAC
>JAFMOD010000796.1:0-34516 GCA_019802435.1 Corydoras maculifer | reverse complement strand
AGGGCGCCAATCCATCGCTGGGCACACACTCACTCACACATACACACTCTAAATTGGGCAATTTTTGAGAATTCAATTAACTTGATCCATGTTTTTGGACTGTGGGAGGAAACCGGAGAACCCGGAGGAAACCCACGCAGACACGGGGAGAACATGGAAACTCCACCCAGATGGGGATTCGAACCGGGAATCCCCAGCGCTGAGAGGCGAATGTGCTAACCACTAAGCCACCGTGCCGCTCATCTCATCATGTTACACTTTATTCTATAATAGGGACTAGGGGCCCAAATTCATAATCTGCATGGGCATGGATCCCCATACCCATCCAGGGAAGAGTGTTATGGGCGATGGGCAGATACACCCAGGATGGATGCCAATTTATCACCCTGGATAGGCTCCAAATGATCACTGGGCTCACATTTACACAGACGCAGACACTATATAGGGGCAATTTGATCTCATCTCATTATTTTCCACTTCATTCTATAATAGGGACTAGGGGCACCAATTCATCACCTGGCTGGGCATGGATCCCCATACCCATCCAGGGAAGAGTGTTTTGGGCGATGGGCAGATACACCCAGGATGGGTGCCAATTTATCACTGGGCACACACACTATATAGGGGCAATTTGATCTCATCTCATCATGTTCCACTTCATTCTATAAAAGGGACTAGGGGCCCAAATTCATAATCTGCATGGGCATGGATCCCCATACCCATCCAGGGAAGAGTGTTATGGGCGATGGGCAGATACACCCAGAATGGGTGCCAATTTATCACTGGGCCCACACACAGACACACACATATACATACCATATAGGGGCAATTTCATCTCATCTTCTGCTTCATCCTAGGATGGGGACAAGGGGCAGCATCCAGGGAGAGATGTTTGGGGTGAGGGTGTGATTGTGGAGCTGATGAGTGTTGTAGTTCCGTCGGGTGTCATTAATACGGCAATGCCGGTTTCTTTTCTGATCGTCTTATTCAGGAATAAATTTCCATATTTCGATTAATCCTCCGGTTTGTCATGGCGCGCTACGCCAGCCCACCTGGGATGTTTGTTTTTGCAGACTGTATAGGTTAAAGCGTACAAGCAGCTGGCTCGCTGGAAACAAGAGCTGATTTTCAGCTCCCCCAACTCATTAGGTGAACGTTCTCCGGGGGATTCGGGGGAACGAGGCAGCAGCGGTGTTTATTTACTCTCTACATGATGAATGACTAAGTCCCCGTCTCACTCTGTCGCTTTCAGGCTCGGATCTTCAGGTGTGCCAGGCGAAGGGACTGACGTGCTGCTCGCGGAAGATGGAGGAGCGCTACCTTCTCTCCGCCAAACAGAACATGGAGTCCAACCTGCAGGCCAGCAGCGCTCAGCTCAAACTGCTCATCATCCAGAACGCCGCCCTCTTCCAAGGTCAGTCCCGCGGAATATGCAGAGATCGCGGCTTAGTGGTTTAGCATGTTCTTCTCTCAGCACTGGGGATTCCCGGTTCGAATCCCCATCTGGGTGGAGTTTCCATGCTCTCCCCGTGTCCGCGTGGGTTTCCTCCGGGTTCTCCTGTTTCCTCCCACAGTCCAAAAACATGGATCAAGATTCATTGAATGCTCTAAATTGCCCCATATAGAGTTTGTGTGAATAATTGTGACTAAGGATAGATTGGTACCCTGTCCTGGCTGTACTAGCTCAGTGCCCCCCCACCCCCACCCCCGATGAGCTTCCATGTCCTCCCCGTGTCCACATGGGTTCTTCTGGGTTCTCCGGTTTCCTCCCACAGTCCAAAAACATTTTCCTCTGGCTGAGCATGGGGAAGCCCACCCCCCCATCCCCACCCTCATGACTTTCCATGTTCTCCCCGTGTCCACGTGGACTTCCTCCGGGTTCTCCGTTTTCCTCCCACAGTCCAAAAACATGGATCAAGTCAATTGAGTTCTCCAAATTGCCCCATATAGAGTGTGTCTGTGTGAGTGAGTGTGTGTTCCGTGATAGATTTGCGTCCTGTCCTGGGTCTATCTGCCCAGCGCCAAAAACGTTCTCCCCGCGTGGGTTTCCTCCGGGTTCTCCGATTTCCTCCCACAGTCCAAAAAAACATGGATTAAGATTAATTGAATTCTCTAAATTGCCCCATATGGAGTGTATCTATATGGAGCAATTGATTGGGTGTATCTGCCCAGCGCCCGAAATGTTCTCCTTTGGATGGGCATGGGGACCCCCCCCCCCACGACCCTAATAGAGGATAAAGCGGAGGATAATGGATGGATTCACAAAATGGGTGGCACGTGGCTTGGTGGTTAGCATGTTCTCCTCTCACAGGCTTTCAAGTTCGAATCCCAATCTGGGTGGAGTTCTCCGGGTTCTCCGGTTTCCTCCCACAGTCGAAAAACATGGATCAAGGTCAGTTGAATTGTCCAAATTGCCCCATATAGACTGTGTCTGTGTGAGTGAGTGTGTGTCCAGTGATAGATTGGTGTCCTGTCCTGGGTGTATCTGCCCAGCGCCCGAAACCTTCTCCCCTGGATGGGCATGAGGAACCCCCCCTTCCCCGCGACCCTAATAGAGGATAAAGCGGAACAGGATGGATGGATGGATGGATGTGCGCGGTATCTCGGCGACATGGGCGACTTTTGATAAACGGCGTCTCCTGCGTCGTCAGGCTGAGCCGGTTGCATCAGCTAATTGCTTTCCGCTAACGAGGTTAGGACCTTCTGATGTGCCGGATCCCGGTGTACTTAGGGCTGTGGCTCAATGCTAATCGCTTCAGAAGAGCTCCCCCTTTGCTCTTATCTTGTCTTTTTTGCCCCGCCGCTGTCCCCGGGGGGAAACGCCGGCGTGCCTCGCTCGCAGCCTCCCCTGCCTCCCCCCCCCCTCCACACGTTTTATCTTTTTGTACTTTTTCGGTGCTGCGACAGATCAAAGGCCTCCCCCCACCCCCCCACCCCCCTGCTCCACCTCAGCATCTTTCTTCCTTCTTGTCCCACGCTGCCTTCAGCCCCCGCTGCCCCTCCCCCAGTCGACCTGGCTTTCTCATGTGGTGCGCGAACCACCTCTCAAGGTTCGAGCCTTTGAAGTCAACTTTGTCAAACTATCGTGAAACTTAAGAGGCTCTGTCGCTGGCTCCGGAGACGAGGAGCCGGCATCGCGGCACGTTCCGTGTCCTCGGCCGTCCTCCTCGTGCTCCTGTCGGATGTCTCCGCACCATGTACTCTTTTGTTGATACCCGCGAGCCAAAATAAGCCTCTTACGCTTCAGAAGCCGCCTGATTTAAGTTCTCCATTTTCCCGTAATTGCTTATCACTGCTGTTTGAAACCTGAGGAATAATAAATCAGGACGTGTTGTTCACACTGCAGATGAACAAACGTGGGCGACACGGTGGCTTAGTGGTGTAGCATGTTCTCCTCTCAGCGCTAGGGATTCCTGGTTCTAATCCCCATCTGGGTGGAGTTTCCATGTTCTCCCCGTCTCTATGTGGGCTTCCTCCGGGTTCTCCGGTTTCCTCCCACAGCCCAAAAACATGGATCAAGTCAATTGAATTCTCCAAATTGCCCCATATAAAGTCTGTGTGTGTGAGTGTGTGTCCAGTGATAGATTGGTGTCCTGTCCTGGGTGTATCTGCCCAGCGCCCAAACCCCCCCCCCCCCCCACGACCCTAATAGAGGATAAAAAGGAAGATAATGGATGGATGGCTGGATTCAAAAAGGGTGGCACGGTGGCTTAGTGGTTGGCATGTTCTCCTCTCAGCACTAGAGATTCCCGGTTCGAATCTCAATCTGGGTGAAGTTTCCATGTTCTCCCCGTGTCCGCGTGGGTTTCCCCCGGGTTCTCCAGTTTCCTCCCACAGTCCAAAAACATGGGTCAAGATCAATTGAATTGTCCAAGTTGCCCCATATGGAGTATATCTATATGGGGCAATTTGGTGTATCTGCCCAGCGCCAGAAACTTTTTCCCCTGGATGGGCATGGCAATCCCCCCCCCACACACACACACACACAACACACACACACAACACTAGTAGAGAATAAATCGGCAGATAATGGATGCATCGGATGACTTTTGATAAACGGCGTCAGGACGAGGTTGCCCCTGTTGGATGTCTCCGCACCATGTACTCTTTTGTTGATACCCGCGAGCCAAAATAAGCCGCTTACGCTTCAGAAGCCGCCCGATTTAAGTTCCCTTTCTTCCGTAATTGCTTATGACCGGCGTTTGAAACCTGCGGAATAATAAATCAGGACGTGTTGTTCACGCTGCAGCTGAACACATGGCATCGCAAAATTCCCAAGTAAAGGATGTTCTCTTATCTGCCTTTTAAACCTCATCACCTTCAAGTCCCGATGACCGTCTTTGATGGCAGGGCCGCCTGAAGTGCCCTTAAGCAAGGGTTACAGCTTCAAGGGTGCTACTTAATTAGCGCACCTGGGTAACAGCACTGTGTACTTACGCCGTACTCGAAGCTCTACATGCTTTTACTGGATTTGGGGGGCAATTTTCAGCGCTTTATCTTTCGGCCTCGTTCAAAGCGAGACGCAGTGGCTGCTTTTAGGAATGCTGGGGCAACCCCGTCATTAAAGTCTGCTCCACTGTTATTAGCGTCGCTCTCCGTCTATTTAAGTCCTCGTTTGTGGCTCTCTGCAAATAAACCCAAAGCACGACGTTGTCTTTCTTTCAGCGAACGAAACTATTTCCCAAAACCCCAAAGCTGGACTTTAGAACCGGACGTTCTTTATTTTGTATCTGTGCAAATCCTGTACATGGTTTTCTCTTCATCCATCCATTTTCTTCCACTTTATCCTCTATTAGGGTCGTGGGGGGGGGGGGGAGAACATTTCGGGCGCTGGGCAGATACACCTGGGACAGGACACCAATCTATAACTGGCCACACACTCTATATGGGGCAATTTGGAGAACTCAATTGACACTGATCCATGTTTTTGGACTGTTGGAGGAAATAGTGTCTCCCACCAAGGCACAGGGAGGACATGCAGACTACATACAGAAAGGACCATTGTTGACCCTAACAAGGAGTCAAACCCTGGACTTGTATTTTGGAAGGTGAACACTTGGGCTTTAGTGGTTGGCATGTTCTCCTCTCAGCATTGGGATCGGGGTTCGAATCCCAATCTGGGTGGAGTGTTCTCCCCATGTCCGCATGGGTTTCCTCCGGGTTCTCCTGTTTCCTCCCACAGTCCAAAAACATGGATCAAGTCAATTGAATTCTCCAAATTGCCCCATATAGAGTGCGTCTGTGTGAAATGTTCTCTGGGCAGATACACCCAGAACAGAATGCCAATCCATCGCTGGGCACACTCACTCACACAGACACACTCTATATGGGGCAATTTGCAGAACTCAATTGACATTGATCCATGTTTTTGGACTGTGGGGGGAAACCGGAGAACCCAGAGGAAACCAATGTGGACACGGGGAGAACATGGAAACTCCACCCAGATGGGGATTTGAACCGGGAATCCCTAGCGCTGAGAGGAGAACATGCCAACCACTAAGCCTCCATGCCGCCCAGCTTTAAAGGTGTTTTTAGAGATAAAATTTTTAAAACTTGGACTCCAAATCTATTTTATTGTCTGTTTTTTTTTTTCGGTTGCCGGGCAGATTTTCTGTTTTATTACCCCTGTCTGTGGATTGATCTCGTATTGTGGTGAAGTTTTTGCCATAACCTGATAATAGCCTGACACGAAGGCCTTCTGAAGTTGTTTACTCCCCTGCCTGGGGCAATTGTAATAACTTAATGCTGGTAAAGGAGGCTGCGTCATTTCACAAACAAGCCCTTTGTGCATCGTCTGCGTGATGAGAGGAAATGGGCTGAGCCATTAGAGCATCTCTTACATCCAGCTTATTATTAGCTTTCCAACTCAACCATTTTATTGTTTTATTTTGCGCCCGTGATGTTTTGGTCGTATCGTCGGGTTTCGCAGTTGTTGGGAAGGCAGTTTGGAGTTCTCCATCAGGTGTTGTGTTATGAGGAGGAGGAGAACGGAGTAAGAACCAGAGCAGAGGTCATGCTCTTGGACTGAGGACGCCAAGCTGAACCCTGTTTCTCTGAATCTCTCGTTCTGATGACCCACAATGCACCACGGGTATTTACAACAACCCCACTGCAACTTCTGTTTCATTGGTCTGAGGATGGTTGGCATGCTGGCTTAGTGGTTGGCATGTTCTCCACCTCCCACAGTCCAAAAACATGGATCAAGGTCAAATTGCCCCATATAGAGTGTGTCTGTGTGAGTAAGTGTGTGCCCAGCGATGGATTGGAGCCCTGTCCTGGGTGTATCTGCCCAGCGCCTGAAACGTTCTCCTCTTGATGGACATGAGGACCCCCCCCCCCCAAACCTAGTAGAGGATAAAACGGAAGACAATGGATGGAAAAATGAATAGGGCGGCACGGTGGCTTAGTAGTTAGCATGTTCTCCTCTCAGCTCTAGGGATTCCCGGTTTGAAACCCAATCTGGGTGGAGTTTCCATGTTCTCCTCGTGTCTGCGTGGGTTTCCTCCGGGTTCTCCGGTTTCCTCCCACAGTCCAAAAACATGGATCAAGTTAATTGAATTCTCCAAATTGCCCCATATTGATTATGTCTGTGTGAGTGAGTGTGTGTCACTGGAAGGTTCCCCATGCCCATCCAGGGGAGAACGTTACACCCAGGTACACCCAGCACAGGATGCCAATCTGACACTCGAGACACATTAACATGCACTATATAAGGGCAATTTAAAGCAGCCAGTTTACCTTGAACACAAAAAAATCCACTGGTTTCCTACCACAGTCAGTCCAAAAACATGGATTCAAGGTCAATTGGCTACTCTAAATCGCCCCTATATCCATCCATCCATTATCTTCCGCTTTATCCTCTACTAGGGTTGCGGGAGGGGGGGGGCCCATGCCCATCCAGGAGAGAACGTTTCGGGCACTGGGCAGATACACCCAGGACAGGACACCAATCTATCACTGGACACACACTCACTCACACAGACACACTCTATATGGGGCAATTTGGAGAATTCAATTGACCTTGAATCCATGTTTTTGGACTGTGGGAGGAAACCGGAGAACCCGGAGGAAACCCATGCAGACACGGGGAGAACATGGAAACTCCACCCAGATGGGGATTCGAACCGGGAATCTCTAGCGCTGAGAGAAGAACATGCCAACCACTAAGCCACCGTGCCGCTTGCCCCTATATAGTGCATGTGAATGTGTCTATAGTGTCAGATATGCACCCTTGTTGTTCTCTTTAAGCAGAACATAATGAGATGAGATAAAATATTCCTTCATGTTTACAAAATACTTTTTAGAACGTGACAAATCATTTTAATGACATTTTTAAGCCTCGATTTAATTAAACTTTCCAGGTCGTTTAATTAGAGCAGAACATAAGGCTTAATGTCCTGTATAGAACCCTAATGTACTGCCGATGCATCGTCTCCCCCACCTGCTGCTGCCCCGTCTGCGTGGTATATCAGGGGGAACACTTTATCGGTCATGGCAGGGCAATTATTCCTTTAAAATAGCAGGCGGTTGGCCCGGCGTTGCTTGGTGAACGAGACGAGGCGGTGGTGCAGTGCAGGGGCGTTTTTAGGGTTTAGAAACATCAGGGGCTTTAGCCCAGGTCCCTTATTCCCCCTCTGTCCTCTTTAAAAGTTGGTAGGTGGTTCCTCATGCCCATCCAGGGGAGAACATTTCGAGCGCTGGGCAGATACACCCAGGATAGGATGCCAATCTATCACTGGAAACTCCACCCAGATGGGAATTCGAACCTGGAATCCCTAATGCTGAGAGGAGAACATGCTAAACCACTAAGCCACCGTGCCACCCTATTAATTAGTTATTCATTCATTCATTCATTCATTATCTTCCGCTTTATCCTCTATTAGGGTCGCGGTGCGGTTCCCCATGCCCATCCAGGGGAGAACGTTTCGGGCGCTGGGCAGATAGACCCAGGACAGGGAGCCAATCTATCACACACTCACACAGACACACTCTATATGGGGCAATTTGGAGAATTCAATTGACCTCGATCCATGTTTTTGGACTGTGGGAGGAAACCGGAGAACTTGGAGGAAACCCACACAGATACGGGGAGGACATGGAAACTCCACCCAGATTGGGATTCGACCCTAATATCCCAGTGCTAAGAGGAGAACATGCTAAACCACTAAGCCATGTGCCGCCCTGCATGCTAATATTTCTTTTCTATTATTATTATTATTATTATTTATTGAAAGTTTAGCACTTTATCTCGTTCGCCACCAGCTTTCCGAAAGTCAAAGGCAAGTGGAATCCGCATGTCCCGCCGAATCCCACTCTTAAGAGCCGCTTCTTTTCTTCCTGACGTGATAATGTCTCCGGCGCTAAAGCCTTCTCAAGCTGCAGTCCAAATCAAAATGCAAATGCACGCAACGCGGCACGGCGCGGCGCGGCCCACTCCCCGCATTATCAACACAGGCCCAGCCGCAAAAATTGGGGGGGAATGAGTTGAATCAAACGACAGATGGACAATTACGCACACCGCCACGCAGGACGGTCCGCGGCGGCCGCAGAACAAACGCACGCCGCAGTCGGAGACAAACGGCATTATTATGCACGCAGCCGTATGTGGGGATGACGGGCCGATAAGCTGCGCGGTGGGGGGGCGGGGGGCGGGGGGCGGGGGGTGTTGGTTGGAGGGTGGGGGGACAGAGTAAACAGACGCTTTGGAAGTGCTGCTGGAGGATTTGGAATGCGGGCGCCACTACACGCTTCGGTGACAGAACTGGGACATGGCGGCGGCACCACGGCGGGGCCGTTTGATGTGGAGATCTCTGGTGCACGCGTGGTGGTGTAGGTGGCATCCACAACCATCCAGACATCAGGGAAGACGTGACATTTGCCCTCCGCTCGCTGGATTGGTCTCTGGGGGTTCCTTCCGTCTATTGCATCCACCATCTGCTTTACAGTGCTTCCAATCCCCTGCACCAGGGGCGTCGGTAGACCTCCCACAGTGCAAAAACATGGACCAAGTCAATTGAATTCTCCAAATTGCCCCATATAGAGTGTGTCTGTGTGAGTGAGTGTGCGTCCAGTGATAGATTTACATCCTGTCCTGGGTCTATCTGCCCAGCGCCCGAAACAGAACACCCTCCCCCGCCCGCAACACTAATAGAGGATAAAGCGGAAGATAATGGATGGATACATTTCTCTCTCTCTCTCTCTCTTGTTATATAGAGGCAATTTATACAGCCAATTCACCTTAAATCCATGATTTTGGACTGTGGGAGGAAACTTCAAGCCATGGGGACACGGGGAGAACATGGAAACGGGATTCGAACCTGAATCCTTTGCGCTGAGAGGATGTATGAGCATGATAAACCCTAATAGGTTGCTTTGAATGGTCCTCATACAAATTGCCCCATATAGAGTGTGTCTGTGTGAGTGAGTGTGTGTCCAGTGATAGATTGGCGTCCTGTCCTGGGTTTATCTGCCCAGCACCCGAAACGTTCCTCCCTGGATGAACATGAGGAACCCTCCCACCCACCGTGACCCTAGTAGATGATAAATCAATGAATGGCTCCTATCTAAATTGCCCCATATAGAGTGTGTCTGTGTGAATGTGTGTGTGCTCAGCGATAGATTGTCCCCCTGTCCTGGCTGTATCTACCCTGCACCCGAAACGTTCTCCCCTGGATGGGCATGAGGAACCCCCTCTGCCACCCTAATACAGTAGGCTTCTATAAATTGCCCTTATCTACAATGCCCCTATACAGTGTGTATCTGGATAAAAGTCTGTAGGTAAAGTAAGTAAGCAGTGAAGCAGTGTTGAGGGTAAATAGGGCAACCTGAATTATTAGCCTCTAGATCAAGTGTGGTTTAAGTGTGTGGTTCTCAGGTTCTAAAACATGGCCTCCTCTGTGGAGGTTCAAGGCCCTGTGGGTGTTTGTGTGGGGGTGGATGCTGCAGCATGTGCACATAAGCGCCAAACATTTATAGCTCTCTGTGTCTGTGTGCGGTTCGGTGCCATGGCCGCGGGACCGTGTTCAGCCCTCGGCCCGTTCCGTGGTGGGAGTTCGTGTTAACCTTCCAGCCTTGGACCTCTCCTGCGCCGGCTGATGTATTTTTTATACGCTACCTTTCCATTATTGAGCAGCTTATACAACATGAAGTCAGTCTGTGGTTTGAGGTCATGAGGAGAGCGAGAGTTGGGTTTAACTTTCCACAGTTTAAGTGCTGGATCGGAACCTGGTGCACGGTTATGAGTTAAACAGCAGTACCCAAAAAATAGAGAAGGCCATCCATCCATCCATCATCTTCCGCTTTATCCTCTATTAGGGTCGTGGGGGGGGGTGTCTTTGTGACCATCCAGGGGAGAACGTTTCGGGCGCTGGGCAGATACACCCAGGACAGGGAGCCAATCCATCACTGGAAACACTCACTCACTCACACATACACACTCTATATGGGGCAATTTGGAGCACCCAATTCACCTTGATTCATACTTTTTGGACTGTGGGAGGGAACCGGAGAACCCGGAGGAAACCCACGTGGACACGGGGAGAACATGGAGACTCCACCCAGATGGGGATTAAAACCAGAAATCCCTAGCGCTGAGAGGAGAACATGCCAAACACTAAGCCACCGTGTCGCCCAATTAATTAGTTATTCATTCATTCATTCTCTCCTGCTTTATCCTCTATTAGGGTCGCGGTGGGGTTCCCCATGCCCATCCAGGGGAGAACGTTTCGGGTGCTGGGCAGATTCACTCAGGACAGGGAGCCAATCCATCACTGGGCACACACTCACTCACACAGACACACTCTATATGGGGCAATTTGGAGAATTCAATTCAACTTGATCCATGTTTTTGGACTGTGGGAGGAAACCGAAGAACCCGGAGGAAACCCAGGCGGCCACGGGGAGAACATGGAAACTCCACCCAGAGTGTGATTTGAACCGGGAGTCCACAGCGCTGAGAGGAGAACATGCTAAACCACTAAGACACCATGCCGCCCTGAACAGGACATTATCCATTATCTTCCGCTTAATCCTCTAGTGTCGTGGGGGGGGGGGGGCACCTGAAATGCACCTGAAATGTTCTCCCCTGGATGAGCATGGGGAACACTTTTTGCATCCCTAATAGGTTGCTCAAAATTGCCCTTAACCAAATTGCCCCCATATAGTATGTGCATGAGTGTGTGTCCAGTGATGGATTGGCATCCTGTCCTGGGTGTATCTACCCAGCGACTGAAATGTTCCCCCCTGTATAAGCATGGGGAACCCCCTCTGCAACACTAATATGTTGCTCTAAATTGCCCTTATCTAAATTGCCCCTATATAGTATGTATATGTGTGTCTATGTGTGCCCAGTGATGTATTGACACTCTGTCCTGGGCGTACATGCCCAGTGCCTGAATAGGCATGGTAACCCCCCCCCCAACGCCACCTCCCACAGTCCTATTAGAGGATTAACTGGAAGATAATATATAATCTAAACCGGTCCGTGACCCCTATGATTATATATGAGTTGTGTATATATGTGGATGCTAAATAATTCACAGTAGGGGCATGTGGACAGTCCAGGTGCGGGGTGCATGGGGGGCTCCTCAGTGGAAAATAGCAAAGCTGTCTGCTTGGGTTGCTTGATGTGAAGAGAAATGTTTGGGTGGGGAGGATGAGGAGGAGGTGGAGGAGGGGGAGTCTGGCCGTTTAATAGCCTCCTATCAGTCTCCTCCCTCCATGGCACAGAGTTGACAGCCACCTTAACTGATGGATGGAGTAAAGGAGGGTGCTGCTACCCTTTCCTTGTTTTTCAAAACATGGCATATAGCGGCGAGATTAAGGCTTCAATAAAACGCAGGCGTTTGCCTCTTCATCACACCGAAGCTTCAGACCAAGATCTGCGCGCCCTCTGTGTGTTAAGTGAGAGTCTGAGCCGTGGTCTGTATGTATGCCTGCGCATGTGTCCGGCAGACAGGGAGAAGCCCAGCGTCCCGGAACAGTTAACTCGGACCTTGTTAGCATTGATTTTCTTCAGATTGAGCTCCCTTTCATTCATAATTCATTCTCCTCTTGACTGATGCAGATGGACAGCGAGAGGAGTTTAGAAAGAGAATGAAGTGAGTTGTTTCTTATATATATATATATATATATATATATATATATATATATATATATATATATATATACACACACACACATATATAGAGTATATATATATATATATGTATGTATGTATGTATGTGTGTGTGTGTGTGTATATATATGTCTGTGTGAACGTGTGTTTGCGCGTGTTTGTGTACATGTGTATATACACGTGTGTGTGTGTGTATATGTGTGTGTATATATATATATATATATATACATACATATATACATACATACATGCACACACACACACACAGGTTCGCCTTTAAGCACTAGGGATTCCTGGTTCGAGTTTCCATGTTCTCCCCGTGTCTGCGTGGGTTTCCTCCGGGTTCTCCGGTTTCCTCCCACAGTCCAAAAACATGGATCAAGTCAATTGAGTTCTCCAAATTGCCCCATATAGAGTGTGTCTGGGTAAGTGAGTGTGTGCCCTGCGATGGATTGGCGTCCTATCCTGGGTGTATCTGCCCAGCGCCCGAAACATTCTCCCCTGGATGGACATGGGGACCACACCCCCCGTGACCCTAATAGAGGATAAAGTGGAAGATAATGAATGAATATATATATATATATATATATATATATATATATATAAATAATGTGTGGGTGTGTGTGTGTGGGTACGTTTGTGGGGTTTATATAAGATAAAGTACATGTGCTTTAGGCTTTTTGTGGCTTTTTAAGGGTTTAATATATTATTCCTTTCATCAGCAGTATCTCAGTAAGCGTGTATTAATAGGATTTTCGTGGAGATGCAGTGATCCTCTTGTTCGGTAACATGATCAAAATATCGCTAGCTGGCGGCTCCCTTTTGAGCCGAGATTCGCTAATAAAATCAGTCGGCAACGTCGAACCTCAAATCTACAGCTTTTCCACCTGATGGTTATTTTTTTTCTTTATTTAAAGATATAAAAGGGGTAAATTTAGCCTCACACATCTAACCCATCTGAGCAGTGAAACACACACATATACACACACTGAGGGGGCATTCATGTATACGGCGCCCGAGGGCAATTGGGGTACTAGAACACTTCAGACATAGTGCTTGGTGGGACAAAGAATCGGGGACCTGGTTTCTTGACCACAAACCTACAATTGCCCCATCCATTAAATTAATATGTGCAGTGAAACACACACCCATACACACACTGAGGGGGCATCCTTGTACACAGTGCCGGGGAGCAATTGGGGTTCAGTCCCTCGTCCAAGGGCACTTCAGCCATAGTTCTTGGAGGGACAAAATATCGAACCGGGGACCTGGTTTCCTAACCCAAGCCTACAATTGCCCCCATTTATTAAACCAAAATGTGCAGTGTAACACACATATACACACACTAAGTGGGCATCCTTAAATATGGTGTCCGAGAGCAATTGGGGTACTAGAGCACTTCAGACATAATGCTTGGTAGTACAAAGAATCTGGGACCTGGTTTCTTGACCACAAACCTACAATTGCCCCAACCATTAAACCAATTGGTGCAGTGAAACACACACTGAGTGGGCAGCCTTGTATACTGCCCCAGACAGCAATTGGCTTTAGGGCACTTCAGCCATAGTACTTGGTGAGACCAGGAATCGAACTGGGGACCTGGTTTCTTGACCACAAGCCAACAATTGCCCCGTTGATTAAACCAAAATGTGCAGTGAAACACACACTGAAAGGGCATCTTTAAATACGGCACCCGAGAGCAATTGGGGTACTAGAGCACTTCAGACATGGTACTCAGTGGGACTGGGATTTGAACCAGGGACCTGATTTCTTGACCACAAACCTACAATTGCCCCATCCATTAAACCAATTGGTGCAGTGAAACACACACTGAGTGGGCAGCCTTGTATACTGCCCCAGACAGCAATTGGCTTTAGGGCACTTCAGCCATAGTACTTGGTGAGACCAGGAATCGAACTGGGGACCTGTTTTCTTGACCACAAGCCAACAATTGCCCCATTGATTAAACCAAAATGTGCAGTGAAACACACACTGAAAGGGCATCTTTAAATACGGCACCCGAGAGCAATTGGGGTACTAGAGCACTTCAGACATGGTACTCAGTGGGACTGGGATTTGAACCAGGGACCTGATTTTTTGACCCCAAACCTACAATTGCCCCATCCATTTAACCAATCCGTGCAGTGAAACACTCACTGAGTGGGCATCCTTAAATACGGTCCCCGAGAGCAATTAGGGTACTAGAGCACTTCAGCCATAGTACTTGGTGGGACCAGCAATCGAACCAGGGACCTGTTTTCTTGACCACAAGGCTACAATTGCCCCGTTGATTAAACCAAAATGTGCAGTGAAACACACACTGAGTGGGCCTCTTTAAAAACGGCGCCCAAGACCAATTGGGGTACTAGAGCACTTCAGACATGGTACTCAGTGGGACCGGGATTTGAACTGGGGACCTGATTTCTTGACCCCAAGCCTACAATTGCCCCGTTGATTAAACCAAAATGTGCAGTGAAACACACACTGAGAGGGCATCTTTAAATACGGGGCCCAAGACCAATTGGGGTACTAGAGCACTTCAGACATGGTACCGGGATTTGAACCGGGTACCTGATTTCTTGACCCCAAGCCTACAATTGCCCCATTGAATAATCCAACTGTGCAGTGATAGACGCACTGAGTGGGCATCCTTGTATACCGCCCCAGACAGCAATTGGCGTTAGGACTCTTGTCCAGGGGCACTTCAGCCACAGTACATGGTGGGACCTGGAATCGAACCAGGGACCTGCAAACCTACTGCCCCATCCATTAATCCAATCCATGCAGTGAAACACACACACACATATATACACACAGAGGGGGCAGCTTTGTATACGGCGCCCAGAGATCAATCGGGGTACTAGAGCACTTCAGCCATAGGACCTGGTTTCTTGACCACAATCCTACAATTAGGTTAGGGCACTTGTATGTACTAATGTGCAGTGAAAAAGACACATATACACACACTGAGGGGGCATTCTTGTATATGGTGCCAGGGGGCAGTTGGGGTACTAGAGCACTTTAGCCATAGTACCTCTTGGGACCAGGAGTCAAGCCAGGGACCTGGTTTCTTGACCACAATCCTACAATTGCCCCATTCATTAAACTAATATGTGCAGTGAAAAAGACACATATACACACACTGAGGGGGCAATTGGGGTACTAGAGCACTTCAGCCATAGTACCTCTTGGGACCAGGAGTCAAGCCAAGGACCTGGTTTCTTGACCACAATCCTACAATTGCCCCATTCATTAAACTAATATGTGCAGTGAAAAAGACACATATACACACACTGAGGGGGCATTCTTGTATATGGTGCCAGAGGGCAGTTGGGGTACTAGAGCACTTCAGCCATAGTACTTGATGGGACCAGGAGTCAAGCCAGGGACCTGGTTTCTTGAGCACAATTGCCCCATACATTAAACTGTGCAGTGAAACACACAAACACATGTATACACACTGAGTGTTCTAGAGGTTCCCGCCGTGGCCGATGCGCAGGTTGCCCTCTGTAGGGCAGTGCTTTATTTCAGGTCAGTGGGCGCTTAACTCTGATTGCAGAAAGAAGTGAGGTGTGAGCTGTGGTCAGTAACCTTAGTGCCGCGGAGCTCGGGGAATTGTCCTTCATTAATATTTAAGTATCTTCTTCCACTTTGGAGCTTTAGTGAGGCTGAACGTTCCGTCTGAGTGTGAGGGGAACTTCAGATAGATAGACGGATGGATTGGTCCGAAAAGGAAATTCATGGCAACCAGCAGCTAGCTGTATGATATTGTACAATGTAAACATCGTAAGAATAGAAAAATAAATAAAAACGTACGATTAAAACGGTGGTTTAGTGGTTAGCATGTTCTCCTCTCAGCACTGGGGATTCAGATCCCAATCTGGGTGGAGCTTCTATGTTCCCGCATGTATCTCAAGGTAAATTGGCTGCTCTAAAATTGCCCCTATATATGATGTGGGTGTCCAGTAATAGATTGGCATCCTGTCCTGGGTGTCTATCACTGGACACACACTCACTCACACAAACACACTCTATATGGGGCAATTTGGAAAATTCAATTGACCTTAATCCGTGTTTTTGGACTGTGGGAGGAAACCGGAGAACCCGGAGGACACCCACGCGGACACTCCACTCCATTCATTCATTCATTATCTTCCGCTTTATCCTCTAGTAGAGTCGCGGTGGGGTGGGGTGGGGTTCCCCATGCCCATTCAGGGGAGAACGTTTCGGGCGCTGGGCAGATACACCCAGGACAGGGCACCAATCTATCACTGGACACACACTCACTCACACAGACACACTCTATATGGGGCAATTTAGAGAATTCAATTGACTTGATCCATGTTTTTGGACTGTGAGAGGAAACCGGAGAACCCGGAGGAGACCCACGCGGACACGGGGAGAACATGGAAACTCCACCCAGATTGGGATTCGAACCGGGAATCCCTAGCGCTGAGGAGAACATGCCAATCACTAAGCCACCGTGCCACTCTAGTTATGAGATAGTTTTCCAATTGTTAAATACGAGTCCCTCACTGAGTCTCGGTCCTCACAAGGGAGTTTTGTCTTGCCACTGTCGCTTCAGCTTGCTCTTTGGGGGTTTAAAGGTTTATAAAACTGTAAAGCTGCTTTGTGACAATGTACTATAGTAAAAAGCGCTCTACAAATAAATGACTTGAACTTGACGTCCTCAATGGACTTCTATAGTTGTCCAATTGTTAAATACGGGTCACATGATCATCACACAATCTGTACATGGCTGTCCTACACTGTTGATGCTGCCATCCGCTCAAGGAGGACGAGTCTCTCACTGATTCTTGGTCCTCACAAGGTTTCTTTCTTAAAATAATAACATAACAGGGAGTTTTGTCTTGCCACTGTCGCTTCAGTTGCTCTTTGGGGGTTTAAAGGCTTATAAAACTCTCTAGTTTTGTTCTATTGCGCTCTATAGATAAATGACTTGAACCTGACGCCCTCAATGGACTTCTATAGTTGTCCAATTGTTAAATACGGGTCACATGATCACCACACAATCTGCACATGGCTGTCCTACACTGTTGATGCTGACCCCCCCCTCCCCCCGCTTAAGAAGGACGAGTCCTCCACTGAGTCTCGGTCCTCACAAGGTTTCTTCCTTAAAATATCAACATAACAGGGAGTTTTTGTCTTGCCACTGTCGCTTCAGCTTGCTCTTTGGGGGTTTAAAGGTTTATAAAACTGTAAAGCTGCTTAGTGACGATGTACTATAGTAAAATGCGCTCTATAAATTAATGACTTGAACGTGACGTCCTCAATGGACTTCTATAGTTGTCCAATTGTTAAATACGGGTCACATGATCACCACACAATCTGCCCCCCCCCCCCCCCCCCCCCCCCCCCCCCCCCCCCCCCCCCCCCCCCCCCCCCCCCCCCCCCCCCCCCCCCCCCCCCCCCCCCCCCCCCCCCCCCCCCCATAAATTAATGACTTGAACGTGACGTCCTCAATGGACTTCTATAGTTGTCCAATTGTTAAATACGGGTCACATGATCACCACACAATCTGTACATGGCTGTCCTACACTGTTGATGCTGCCATCCGCTCAAGAAGGACGAGTCCCTCACTGATTCTTGGTCCTCACAAGGTTTCTTCCTTAAAATAACAACATAACAGGGAGTTTTGTCTTGCCACTATTGCTTCAGTTGCTCTTTGAGGGTTTAAAGGCTTATAAAACTCTCTAGTTTTGTTCTATTGCGCTCTATAGATAAATGACTTGAACGTGACGTCCTCAATGGACTTCTATAGTTGTCCAATTGTTAAATACGGGTCACATGATCACCACACAATCTGCACATGGCTGTCCTACACTGTTGATGCTGCAGGCCGCTCAAGGAGGACGAGTCCTCCACTGAGTCTCGGTCCTCACAAGGTTTCTTACTTAAAATAACACAACAGGGAGTTTTTGTCTTGCCACTGTCGCTTCAGCTTGCTCTTTGGGGGTTTAAAGGTTTATAAAACTGTAAAGCTGCTTTGTGACAATGTACTATAGTAAAAAGCGCTCTATAAATTAATTATTTGAAGATGACGTCCAAAATGGACTTCTATAGTTGTCCAATTGTTAAATACAGGTCACATGATCACCACGCAATCTGCACATGGCTGTCCTACACTGTTGATGCTGCAGGCCGCTCAAGGAGGACGAGTCTCTCAATGATTCTTGGTCCTCACAAGGTTTCTTCCTTAAGATAACAACATAACAGGGAGTTTTGTCTTGCCGCTATTGCTTCAGTTGCTCTTTGAGGGTTTAAAGGCTTATAAAACTCTCTAGTTTTGTTCTATTGCACTATATAAATAAATGACTTGAACTTAAGCTACACTCACATCTCAGCCGTGGTCCAGGTCGGTCCGCCCCGCTCCCCGAAATGCTTAAAGTCTCACTCTGTTAGAAGTCACCCAGAGGTCAGAGATTCATGTAGTTTTAATTGCATTTTTTCCCCTATGGTATGACCCACTGCAGAATCTGAGCACTGAGCGAGCGAGCGAGAGAAAGAGAGAGAGCTCCATATTACAGACACTTGCACTCTTAACCCAGCAGCTAAATTATTCAGTCCCTCGCCCGGATAACGACGGCGCTGCTCCGAATTATCCACGACATGAGCTCTTACTCTTTACTCCTGTCTCTACTGTACTTCCAATCTGGTCCTATCCCGTCCGTTAGCTCGCACTCCGCTCTCATCATCATCACTGTGCAAAAGTTCAAAGCCGGCTGCTTCCAATACTGCCCCACATATCCCTCCTCGAACCTTCTGCTGCTCTTCCTGTCACACTGACTGTTTGGGAGAGGCTACGCATCCTGCCGTCTCCCGCCGCGAGGCTTCTGCTCGCTTCCAGCCGCTTCACCCGACGCCTGCCGGCCATCCCGTTACCGTCCCGCGCGCCGCCATCTGCCACCTCTGCCAGTTTCACACGTCTCGCGCAGACACTCGCGTTTCACACACTTTCCACATTTTCACCTTCGTCCTCCGGGGGAATTAAAGCATGTTCCAGTGAGCATGTGTGGGTCCGGCTACCATCTGCACTTCACCTCGCCCCAATGGCCAGATAATGGCACCGGTCGTCATGTTCCTACACCTTCGCTTGATGGAATTCAGCAGCACTTCAGGACCTTGTGTACGGGTATGAGTGGTTTCCATGCACCGCTGTGTTTATTTACGCTTAAAATGATAGAATTTTACGATGAGTGGTCGCTAAAAACGATAAGGCATTCGAGCTTGTGTGTTATTGTGAATAAATCACGGGGAAGTCTTGTTGCTGTGATGTTGCTAGGCAACTGAATGGAGCCATCAGGGAATTCTGATGTGATCCTGCGACCCTAGTTGAGGATACTAGGGATTCCCGGTTTAAATCCCATTCTGGATGGAGTTTCCATGTTCTCCCCGTGTCCACATGGGTTTCCTCCGGGTTCTCCGGTTTCCTCCCACAGTCCAAAAACATGGATCAATCAATTACATTCTCCAAATTGCCCCATATAGAGTGTTTCTGTGTAAGTGAGTGTGTGTCCAGTGATAGATTGGTGTGCTGTCCTGGGTGTATCTGCCCAGCGCCCGAGACGTTGTCCCCTGGATGGGCATGAGGAACACCCCCTCACGACCCTAGTAGAGGATGAAGTGTAAGATAATGGATGGTTGGATGGATGCTCGGTCCTGCGGAGACAAATCGGCCCTTAACAAGGCAGAACGCAGCGCGGTTGGCATGTTCTCCTCTCAGCGCTAGGGATTCCCAGTTTGAATCCCCATCTGGGTGGAGTTTCCATGTTCTCCCCATGTCCACGTGGGTTTCCTCCTGGTTCTCCGGTTTCCTCCCACAGTCTCAATTCTATTCTTCAAATTGCCCCATATAGAGTGTGTCTGTGTGAGTGAGTGTGTGTCCAGTGATAGATTGGCATCCTGTCCTGGGTGTATCTTCCCAGCTCCCAAAACGTTCTCCCCTGGATGGGCATGGGGAACCCCCCCCCACGACCCTAATAGAGGATAAAGTGGAAGATAATGGATGGTTGGATGGATGCTCGGTCCTGCGGAGACAAATCGGCCCTTAACAAGGCAGAACGCAGCGCAGTTGGAATGTTCTCCTCTCAGCGCTAGGGCTTCCCGGTTCAAATCCCCATCTGGGTGGAGTTTTCATGTTCTCCCCGTGTCCATGTGAGTTTCCTCCTGGTTCTCCAGTTTCCTCCCACAGTCTAAAACCATGGATCAAGGTCAATTTTATTCTCCAAATTGCCCCATATAGAGTGTGTCTGTGTGAGTGAGTGTGTGTCCAGTGATAGATTAGCGTCCTGTCCTGGGTGCATCTTCCCAGCACCCAAAACGTTCTCCCCTGGATGGGCATGGGGAACCCCCCGACTCTAATAGAGGATAAAGTGTAAGATAATGGATGGTTGGATGGATGCTCGGTCCTGCGGAGACAAATCGGCCCTTAACAAGGCAGAACGCAGCACGAGGCTCGTTGCTGATGCTTGTTTCTTCATAAATTCATATTTATTTTATCTCGTACGAAACAGATCTTCAAACGTTGCTTTAATAAAAAAAAACATGCCGTTGCGTTAAAGTCCCATGGCGAGGTTTTGTTGTGCAAATAAGGCAAAGGTAAGCAGAACCGAGGGCACGGGAGACGAAGACGGTACCAAAAACAATAAAACAATGAGGCGAGCAGCCTGCCTGCAGAGGCATTCACTGAGGGAATAGAGGACGGGGCGCTGGTGCGAGGACATGCTTAAGAACATGTGTCTTAAAGGATTAAATGACTAGACTGCCGAACAAAATAATGCTGTATAATTAAACTCATACTTATATTGGTTTAATAGCAAGCATTACATTAAATCTATGATGTGCTTTTTAGTGGTGGTTGGCATGTTCTCCTCTCAGTGCCGGGGATCCAGGTTTGGATCCCAATCTGGGTGGAGTTTCCATGTTCTCCCCGTGCCTGTGTGGGTATCTCCAGGTTCTCCGGTTGCCTCCCACAGTCCAAAAACTTGGATTCAAGGTGACTTGGCTGCTCAAATTGCCCCTGGTGACAAAAGCACAGGGCCATCTGCGCATTTGGCACATGTCATGCATGTCACGCTTCAGAGACATTGTTCCAGTGAGATGCTGGAATGGACAAGGACTCCCCCTGGCAGAACGTGTATTGTTGTTTTAGAAATTTGACTGTTGAATCCTCCACTAGGGTCGTGGGGGGGGTTTGCCATGCCCATCCTGGGAAGATGCACCCAGGACAGGGGGGCAATCTATCACTGGACACACACTCACTCACACAAACACACTCACATTATATAAGGGCAATTTAGAGCATTCAATTTGTCTCAAATCCATGTTTTTGGACTGTGGGAGAACCCGGAGGAAACCCACACCGACATGGGGAGGACATGGACATGGGAAACTCCACCCAGATTGCGATACGAACCTAGCGCTGAAAGGAGAACATGCCAACCACTAAGCAACCATGTGGATGAATAATAATAATAATTAGTGGTTAGCATGTTCTCCTCTCAGCGCTAGGGATTCCCGGTTTGAATCTGGGTGGAGTTTCCATGTTCTCCCCCTGTCCGCGTGGGTTTCCTCCGGGTTCTCCGGTTTCCTCCCACAGTCTGAAAACATGGATCAAGGTCAATTGAGTTCTCCAAATTGCCCCATATAGAGTGTGTTTGTGTGAGTGAGTGTGTGCCCAGTGATTGATTGGTGTCCTGTCCTGGGTGTATCTGCCCAGCGCCCGAAACATTCTCCCCTGGATGGAAATGGTGACCCCCCCCCCCATTATTAGGGGTAAATCTCCCAGGTATCAGTGTGGACACACAAACTTATTCACACACACACACACACACACACACACACACACTTTCATTCTGCAAAGCAATTACTATAAAGTTTGTGGACTGTAAAAAGGAACTTGGACAAAATAACATGCCTTTTAGAAATCTAGCTCTCACAAACTGCAGCGAGAGGAAAATGGAACCAGAGGAACCGCAAGCAGGGTCCGGATAGAGCAGCGGTCAGCCTCGCTGCTGCCATAATTGGCCGTGTGATGGAGGGAGGACCACGATGTTGAGCTCCTGCTGGCTGCTGTAACTGCAACTTCCACAAGTCGGTCGAGAGCTAATTTAAATCCACGGCTGACACTTATACAGTAGAACCAGCAGCAGGAAGAAGCTTTAATATCATTAAAGAACATGTTTACAGCAGATTCTAAACCGTAACCCAACTCAATGTCCATCCATCATCTCCTGCTTTATCCTCTACTCGGGTCAGCCATCCAGGGAAGTTTTGGGCGCTGGGCAGATACACCCAGGACAGGACGGCAATCCATTGCTGGGTACACACTCACTCACACAGACACACTTTATATGGGGCAATTTGGAGAATTCATGTTTTTGGACCGTGGAAGGAAACCGGAGAACTCGGAGGAAACCCACGCGGACACAGGGAGAACATGGAAACTCCACCCAGATGAGGATTCAAACCGGGAATCCCGCTTTATCCTCTATTGGGCGGGGGGGGGGGGGGTTTCCCCATGCCCATCCAGGGGAGAACATTTCGGGCGCTGGGCAGATACACCCAGAACAGGACGCCAGTCTATCACTGGAAACACTCACTCACTCAGACACACTCTATATGGGGCAATTTGGAGAACTCACTTGACCTTGATCCATGTTTTTGCACTGTGGAAGGAAACCGGAGAACCCGGAGGAAACTCACGCAGACACAGAGAGAACATGGAAACTCCACCCGGATGAGGATTCAAACCGGGAATCCCTAGCGCTGAGAGGAGAACATGCCAACCACTAATTATTGTTATTATTCATCCACATGGTTGCTTAATGGTTCGAATCCCAATCTGGGTGGAGTTTCCATGTTCTCCCCGTGTCCGTGTGGGTTTCCTCCGGGTTCTCCGGTTTCCTCCCACAGTCCAAAAACATGGATCAAGGTCAATTGAGTTCTCCAAATTGCCTCATATAGAGTGTGTATTACATCCAGCAATAGATAGGTGTCCTGTCCTGGGTGTATCTGCCCAGCGCCCGAAACGTTCTCCCCTGGATGGGCAGGGGGAACCCCCCCGCGACCCTAATATAGGATAAAGCGGAAGATGATGGATGGATATAGCTCTACATTATTGTCTTCCAAATCAACATATTTAGAGATAAACTTGTTTGTAGTGGGAGCTGATGATATGAAAATGAATTCTCCCCGAATAATTACATAACGCATCATGAAGCCGTTAAGAAAAGCGGATTTAATCCCATTGGCCCAGAAACCGAGTCTGAAGAGAAGATAGATAATTCAGCAAGACGGAGTCTGCACATTTATAAATATAAATATATATATATATATATATATAAATAACCAAAACTCAAACGCCTTTCCCATTCTCTGACCACGACCTGCCTCTCGCCGAGCATGCAAATATATATATGCTAATGTATAACACAAACAATGCCCCTGTGAGTTGCAGGGGGGGGGTATTCCGAAAGGCATTTTTGTTTTCATTAACAATGCAGCACTCGCACAGCGGAGCCTCTATAAACGTCCTCCATACTGCAGACGACACCGCGGGCTTCCCACAGAGCTCGGTTAGTCACAGTGAATTCCACACCGCGGTAAACCAGCCAGACGCCCGAGTCGCTCCCCATCCCGAGAACACGAACCTGCTCTGTGCTTTTCTACGAAACCCACCCCCACCCCGAATCATGTGATTAAACCCGCTCAGTCTAATTGGCTTTGATTGCTCGGGGCTTAGTGGTTAGCATGTTCTCCTCTCAGCCTTCCAATCTGGGTGGAGTTTCCATGTTCTCCCCGTGTCCGCGTGGGTTTCCTCCGGGTTCTCCAGTTTCCTCCCACAGTCCAAAAACATGGATCAAGTCAAGTGAGTTCTCAAAATTGCCCCATATAGAGTGTGTGTGTGAGTAAGTGTGTGTCCAGTCCTGCCCAGCCCCCGAAACGTTCTCCCCTGGATGGGCATGGGGACCCTAGTAGAGGATAAAGCGGAAGATAATGGATGGATGGATTATTCATCCACATGGCGGCTTAGTGATTAGCATGTTCTCCTCTCAGCACTAGGGATTCCAGTTTGAATCCCAATCTGGGTGGAGTTTCCATGTTCTCCCTGTGTCCATGTGGGTTTCCTCCGGGTTCTGCGGTTTCCTCCCACAGTCAAAAAACATGGATCAAGGTCAATTAAATTCTCCAAATTGCCCCATATAGAGTGTTTAGTTGTGGCAGCACTGTGGCTTAGAGGTTTGCATGTTCTCCTCTCAGCGCTGGGGATCAATATTCAAGTCCTAATCTGGGTGGAGTCTCCATGTTCTCCCCGTGTCTGCGTGGGTTTCCTCCTGGTTCTCCAGTTTCCTCCCACAGTCCAAAAACATGGATCAAGGTCAACTGAGTTCTCCAAATTGCCCCATATAGAGTGTTTCTGTGAGAATGAGTATGTGTCCAGTGATAGATTGACGTACTGTCCTGGGTGTATCTGCCCAGCGCCTGAGACGTTCTCCCCTGGATGGGCATGAGGAACCCCACACCCCCGCGACCCTAGTAGAGGATAAAGCGGAAGATAATGGATGGATGGATTATTCATCCACATGGTGGCTTAGTGGTTGGCATGTTCTCCTCTCAGCACTAGGGATTCCCGGTTCGAATCCCCATCTGGGTGGACTTTCCATGTTCTCCCCGTGTCCTCATGGGTTTCCTTCAGGTTCTCTGGTTTCCTCCCACATTTATTCCTCCCACAATTGCCCCATATAGAGTGTTTGTGTGAGTGAGTGTGTCCAGTGATAGATTGGCGTCCTGTTCTGGGTGTATCTGCCCAGCGCCCGATACGTGCTCTCCTGGATGGGCATGGGACCCCCCCCCCCCCGCAATCCTACTAATGGATTAAGCAAAACATGATGAAATAAGATGAGATGAGGTTGTAAATACCCAAACGTCACTTGATAGCCCAACACTATAATCTCTAAGCTACCACTATATATACCCTAGTGTATACCCTATATATACTCTAGTAGAGGATAAAGCAGAAGATAATGGATGGATGGACAAACACCTCACACCTTCACACGGCAACAAACCTATAGAGGGAGAACATGTTGATGAATGAATGAATGAGTCAGCTGTTAATGCAGAACGGCGATGTGATTGGTTTGATGATGAACTCACGGATGAGCGCAGCGTGTAGGCGGTGGATGGAAAACGAAAGCTTGGGGTCTTATCTTCGTCCACGGCTTCAAAGGTAGTTTAAACTGCAGTTCCGACTCCTGCCCCCGGTGCAGAATGAGGTTCTGGGGCATGTGTGGACTGGAACGCTAGATAAAAGCGTGAGAGTGCTGCTGGAGGGAGTGCAGGCTGTTCATCAGCGAGCTGCTCGCTCTCGCCTGCTGGTGGGCCGGTTCCTGCGCTTAGGCTCAGTGTCTGGCTGCAGGCGGAGTTCTCGGCCGTGCGCTCCACTCTCAGAACTTATCTCGCTGCCCGGCAGCTTCACATCTCCTCAGAGCCGCCGCTGTCTGTCTGCGGCTCCGGCTCTCATCTCTGCTCCGGGTTCCGTCTCTTTAAACTTTCCTCACTTTTCGTCTCTCTGCCGGCGGTCCGTCTGATACGGCGAGGGTTTTTGACTCACGTTCTTGTCTTCTCGTCTTTTGTTTCCTTTTATCTGCCGTTTTCATATGCTGCTGTACATCTCCTGTCCCCTGCTGGGTTTTTATTCGTCTTCTGGTGTTTAAACTCATTCATTGGTTCATTCTTAAGCTTCCTATTGTGGTGCAGGAGGAGTAAACAACAATCTTCAAAAAAGCTTTAGGGTCATGGAGGTGGGGGGGTGTTCCACATGCCCATCCAGGGGAGAACGTTTCAGGCGCTGGGCAGATAGACCCAGAGCAGGACACCAATCTATCACTGGACACACACTCACTCACACAGACACACTCTATTTGGAGAATTTAATGTGCCTTGATTCATGCTTTTGGACTGTGGGAGGAAACCAGAAAACCCGGAGGAAACCCACGTGGACACGGGGAGAACATGGAGACTCCACCCAGATTTGGGATTCGAACCGGGAATCCCCAGCGCTGAGAGGAGAACATGCCAACCACTAAACCAACGTCAACATGCCGCCCTAAATCTCATTATCTTCCGCTTTATCCTTTACGGGATTAACCGTGGAGAGGGTTCCCCATGCCCATCCAGGGTAGAATGTCTCGGGCGCTGGGCAGATACACCCAGGACAGGGCGCCAATATATCACTGGGGACACACACTCACTTACACACACACACTCTATATAGGGCAATTGGAAGAACTCAGTGTGCCTTGATTCATGCTTTTGGACTGTGTGAGGAAACCGGAGAACCCGGAGGAAACCCACGTGGACACGGGGAGAACATGGAAACTCCATCCAGATTGGGATTTGAACCTGGAATCCCTAGTGCTGAGAGGAGAACATGTCAACCACTAAGCCACCGCGCCGCCCTGTAAATATACATCCATCCATTATCTTCTGCTTCATCCTATATTAGGGTCACAGGGGGGGGGGGGGGTTCCCCAAGTCTATCCAAGGGCTCCACCGTTTCAGACGCTGGGCACATACATCCAGGACAGGACGTCAATCTATCACTAGGCACACACTCACTCACACACACACTTTATATGGGGCAATTTGGAGAACTCAACTGACCTTGATCCATGTTTTTGGACTGTGGGAGGAAACCGGAGAACCCGGAGGAAATTCACGTGGACACGGGGAGAACACGTAAACTCCACCCAAGATTGGGAGTAGTTATGGACTATCAATCTGAAGGTTGGGGGTTCAAATCCCAGGTCCACTGAAGTTACCAATGTGGGTTCTTGAGCAAGACCCTTAACCCTCATTGCTCCAGGGGGGCTGTAACAACCCTGTGTTCTGACCCCAACCAAGTTGGGATACTAAATGACTAAATGTGAATCTAAATTGGCATTTTGATTGATTTTTAGAGATATGTTGACACATCAGAGGCGAGGTCATCAGTCCGGAGTGGATCATTAATGAGCTGCAGGTCCAGAACATGCAGTATTCGGTCAGTGGGTGGTGTTTTTGGATGAATGTGTAATCGTAGGTGGCGCTCCGTGATTGTTATTCTTCGAGTAAATGCGTCTCGGCGGTCCAGAGCTAACGAGCCAGTGCCTGTATCCGTCCTCCATCCTCGGCTGCTCCAGCTTGTCTAATTAAGCCGCCTCCTCCGACTCGGCGTGTCAACAGGTGGTCAGATCAGGGACGTCTGCCGGCCTAATTACAGGAACTGTTTCCCTCCGTTCCTTTGTACCGCCTTAAATGACGTCCGTGGGAAATTGAGGAACCTCTGGTGTTGAGCATCCATAAAAAAAGCAAGGTCTTAAACCCCACTCACTTCCGCCGGTTCTGTAGGGTTCTGAGGTGTAACGTTAGAATAAGTATTGATCTGTTTCTCAGACGCGTTGCTTCCCCGATTGCGGTGGGTGTTTGTGTGGACGGTGAGGTAAATATCCAGCAGGAGGTAGCTGGGAGAGTTTCAGTTCGATCATGTGACACTCGGTTGGGAGGTTGAGCAGTGTGAAGGTTTGGGGGAGGCTTAAGGGACCCGCCTTGCGACCTGAAGGCTCCCCGTTGGTTTCCCCGAAGAGCCAATGGGCAAGGCACCCAACCCCAAGTGATCCATGGGCGCTATGTACATGTGCTCACTTTACCAGTGTGTGTATATGTCGCCCCCTATTGGTTGCTAGTGGTATTGTCGGCTATTTTGGACTGTTCATCAGCACCCCCTATTAGACCCTGTTTGTCGTTGGTAGATCGTAGATCTGTTGCAGCTGTGTGTGTTTGTGGAATTAGTTCTTTTGTCCTGGTAAATCCGTTTAATCTGGTTAGCTGTGTTTTCTCATCATCTGACAAACCTCTTTATGTTTAAATACCCAGCCTTTCCCATTGTTCCCTGTTGGAACATTGTTTTGAGTTATGGTCGTGTCCTGTCACGTGCTATTGCTTATGGTGTTTCACCCGGTGTCTTCAGCATTAAAGTCCTTCTGTCCTTTCTAGCCGTGGCATTGGCTGATCGTAACAATATATATATATATATATATATATATATATATATAGGCGGCACGGTGGCTTAGTGTTTAGCATGTTCTCCTCTCAGCACTAGGGATTCCCGGTTCGAATCCCCATCTGGGTGGAGTTTCCATGTTCTCCCCGTGTCTGCGTGGGTTTCCTCCGGGTTCTCCGGTTTCCTCCCACAGTCCAAAAACATGGATCAAGTCAATTGAATTCTCCAAAAATTGCCCCCTATAGAGTGTGTCTGTGTGAGTGAGTGTGTGTCCAGTGATAGATTGGTGTCCTGTCCTGGGTGTATCTGCCCAGCGCCCAAGACGTTCTCCCCTGGATGGGCATGGGGAACCCCCCCGCGACCCTAATAGAGGATAAAGCGGGAGATAATGAATGAATGAATATAAATATATATATATATATATATATATATATATATATGTGTGTGTGTGTGTGTGTGTGTGTGTGTGTGTGTGTTATGGATGGCGTTAATTTCTCTGTATGTATTGGCACTGTAGCCAAAATAGACTTTATCACTTAAAAAAGTAACGATGTTTAAAATATCGTTCTTTGGCAAGTACGACTTTAATAAACATGTTTAATCAGATTGGAACTGTTGACTAATTAATGCTCTGCCTGATAAACGTGTGCAGCTGTTGGCATGGATGTCTCCCCCTGCAGGTCATGTGTTGTTACAGCTTAGAAAGATTGCACATGTCAGGTGCGTTAATTATCTCAATCTGGGTGGAGTTTCCATGTTCTCCCCATTTCCTCCGGGTTCTCCGCTTTCCTCCCACAGTCCAAAAACATGGATCAAGTCAATTGAATTCTCAAAAAATTGCCCCATATAGAGTGTGTCCTGGGTCCTGCCTCCTGTCCTGGGTGTATCTGCCCAGCGCCCGAAATGTTCTCCCCTGGATGGGCATGGAGAACCCCCCCGAGACCTTAGTAAAGGATAAAGTGGAGGATAATGGATAAATTGCCCCATATAGTGTGTATCTACGTGTGTGATTGTGCCCAGTGATAGATTGGCACCCTGTTTTGGGTGTATTGATCCAGCCCCCGAAACGTTCCTTGGCTGGATTGGCATGGGGAACTATCCCCCCTCCCTCCCCCCCGCAACTCTTGTAGAGCATTAGGCAGAAGTAAATGAACGAATGAAACAATTTAAGGTGAAAGTTAAGATTTATTGTCATTATCGTCAGCATTACAATTACAACCTCTAAACACACTTCAGCGTAACACTTTCCGCTCTTTGTGTTTGCGTGGATTTATCGAATCACAGTACAAACGCAGCCTTCCACAAGATTAAAGGTGTAAAGGTACGCTGGCATCAATCCTTCCGACAGATGAATCGACTGTGCGAGGAAAACAGAGCGAGAAACGGTCTGGATTCCCATTTGGAATTGAAGACAAACGTCCTGCTAAGCTCTGCTGGAGGTTGCCATCAGCATTTCAGGCGTCATCCATTACACTGAAATAAGTTCTCTGCTGTTCTCCGCAGTCAGCTCTTTTTGCACAGCTCGTCTGTTCCTTACACAAATCCCATCCACGCTACCGCGCCTCCTCTGCACCCTGATGTCTGTCAGCATCAACCTCATATCGATTCCAATCCTCTACTTTATGGACGAGGACTCCCTCAAGAACAGCTTGTTGCCGTGCTGTGTAAAAAAGGCGGCGGGGGTTCTGCTCAGGGCTGCTGATTTTAGTGTAGAGCAACTGGTAATATAATAGTATAATATTAATAATATAATATATAATATCCATCCATTATCTTCCGCTTTATCCTCTATTAGAGTCGCAGGGGGTTCTCCATGCCCATCCACGGGAGAACGTTTCGGGCGCTGAGCAGACACAATTTGGAGAACTCAATTGACTTGATCCATGTTTTTGGACTGTGGGAGGAAACCGGAGAACCTGGAGGAAACCCACGTGGACACGGGGAGAACATGGAAACTCCACAAAGGTTGGAATTCGAACCGGGAATCCCTTGTTCTGAGAGGAGAACATGCTAATCGCTAAGCCACCATGCCGCCCTAATATAATATAATATATATATATATATATATATATATATATATATATATACATATACATACATATGCCCAGTGATATATTGGCGCCCTGTCCTGGCTGTATCTGCCCAGCGCCCGAGACTTTTTCCCCTGGATGGGCATAGAGAAACCCCCCCCCACCCCCGCGGTAGTGCTGTTAGCTTAGAGATTATAGTGTTGGGCTACCAAGTGACGTTTGGGTATTTACAACCTCATCTCATCTTATTTCATCATGTTTTGCTTAATCCATTAGTAGGATTGCCCATCCAGGGGAGAACGTTTCAGGCACTGGGCAGATACACCCAGGACAGGACGCCAATCTATCACTGGGCACACACTCACACAGACACACTCTATAAGGGGCAAAAGATAATTCACTTTGGTTGCCAGTTACAGACATTATATACCATTATTATCTTTGCTTCTAATATTTTATAGGATTTGATACGAATGTGAAGCGGTCTGAGGTGTGCATCATTGTCAATAATGTCACGGCTGACATTACCGAACCTACCTAAATATAACAGGATGTTTCCTATTGATTGGCCATCACATCGTCAACACAGATAAAATCCTGCCCTAAAAATATAAATAAAGGTAAATAAAAGTTTACTCGTCAAATAGTGACAGCCAGCACGTCCTTATGACACCCGAGAGTGACAGCCCACAATTCCTCATGACAGCAAATGAGCAAGCTCGCCCCAGAGGTGTGTGCAGGGTGAAGCTTGCAAAGAAATATGATATGAAAGTCATCAGACACGGCCTCGTTTAGCGGCTGCTGATTGGTGGTTCGGATGCGGGGCGGCCCGGGGCCTGCGGATGCTGTATGTATGGCTTGCGGTGCTGGCTCGGCCTCAGATGCGCCGTCACCGTGTCCTTGGAGATGTCAGTTTCACTTCACGGGCAACTGCTGTGCGTGAGTGACGAGGAGATGGGAGAAGCGGGAGAGCGCTGATTGTCAGGTTGTTACTACACCTTCAGCAGACGCGCAAATAAAACTCTGAGGGAGTTTAATCTACAGAGAGTGGTCAGGGTTTCAGCACCATGGACAGCTCTGTTCGTTTTAGTGATGGTTATGTGGTTGCCATGTCCATCCATTATCTTCTGATTTATCCTCTATTAGGGTCATGGGGGGGTTCCCCATGCCCATCCAGGGGAGAAAGTTTTGGGCGCTGGGCAGATACACCCAGGACAGGACACCAATCTATCACTGGACACACACTCACTCACACAGACACACTTTATATGGGGCAATTTGGAGAGCTCAATTAACTTGATCCATGTTTTTGGACTGTGGGAGGAAACCGGAGAACCCAGAGGAAACCCACGTGGACACGGAGAGAACATGGAAACTCCACCCAGATTGGGATTCGAATCGGGAATGCCTAGTGCTGAGAGGAGAACATGCTAACCACTAAGCCACCGTGCTGTCCAGGGGCAATTTAGAGCACCTTACAATAAAAACATGGATCAAGGTCAATTGAATGCTCCAAATTGCCCCATATAGAGTGTGTGTATGAGTGAGTGTGTGCCCAGTTATAGATTGGCGTCCTGTCCTGGGTGTATCTGCCCAGTGCCCGAGACATTCTCCCCTGGATGGGCATGGAGAACCCCTCCCCGCGACCCTAATAGAGGATAAAGCGGAAGATAATGGATGGATGGATTGGTGTCCGGATGGCACGGTGGCTTAGGGGCTGGCATGTTCTCCTCTCCGCACTAGGGATTACCGGTTCAAATCCCAATCTGGGTGGAATTTCCATGTTCTCCCCGTGTCTGCGTGGGTTTCCTCTGGGTTCTCCGGTTTCCTCCCACAGTCCAAAAACATGGATCAAGGTCAATTGAATTCTCCAAATTGCCCCATATAGAGTGTGTCTGTGTGAGTGAGTGTGTGTCCAGTTATAGATTGGTGTCCTGTCCTGGGTGTATCTGCCCAGCGCCCGAGACGTTCTCCCCTGGATGGACATGGGGAACCCCTCCTCCCGCGACACTAATAGAGGATAAAGCAGAAGATAATGGATGGTTGGAGTTTAAAGTGGGGGCAAGGAGAGGGACATACCATTCAAAAGTTTGGACGCGCCTCATTTTTGCTGTGTAGCCTTCGTTGATGTGAAACTTTGTTTTTACTGATAGCTTCAGCGATCTCGTACTCGAATAATCTGTGATCCAAAACTTTGCTTAAGATCCAAAAAACTAAGAACCTGTACATTATACTTTTTCCTAAAAATGGGTTCTAGGAGACGGGGTTTGGTAAGAGTGAGTCAGACGTATAACTGGGTCGTGGGGATCGTGTTCTTTCTTGTCGCAGGTACTCAGCGAGGAACCTTTAAATAGCTATGGTGTTCTGCAAAACCTTTTTGGAATGTTCTTGTTTGTGGCAAACACAAAGTATTTTGTCTGTGCTGTTTTATTATTAAATAATCATAACACCCGTCTAATCGTCCTTTACAATACAGTCTATTAGAGGCGACGAGTTTGACCAATCAGAAGTTTGGACACGGCCCCTTTTTGCTCAGGTTCTCAGTTCCACTTCCTGTAAAGCTGGACGTTGTAGTTCTATAATTCCATTCTGTAGTCCATCTGTGTGTGTTCTACAGAACATACTGTGTACGTCCCCTTTACTCTGTTCTAATGCTCAGAACCCAAATAGTAGCACCACAGAGCAGGGGTTATTTGGTGGGTGCATTAGTCCTATCCCAGCAGTGTCACTGAGGTGTTTCACTGAAACCAATAGAGAACCCAATTCATCTCGCCTTCTGCTTAATCCAGAAGGGGGGGGGGGGCTGGGGGTTCCCCATGCCCATTATATGGAGAACGTTTTGGGTGCTGGGCAGATACACCCAGGACAGGGCGCCAATCTATCACTGGACACGCACTCACTCACACAGACACACTCTATATGGGGCAATTTAAAGCAGTTAATTGACCTTGAATCCGTGTTTTTCTACTGTGGGAGGAAACCTGAGAACACAAAGAACATGCTACCCACTAATCCATCAATTCACCCCGCCCCACACACACACACACAATCAGATGGACTACAGTCTGTAATTGTAAAACTACAAAGTCCAAATATGTTGAAGGAAATGACCAATGAAGCAGTAAGGGTCCAAACTTTTGACTGACACCCTATGTGTATTCATTTATTCATTCATTCATTATCTTCCACTTTATCCTCTATTAGGGTCGCGGTGGGGTTCCCCATGCTCATCCAGGATAGAAGGTCTCAGGTGCTGGGCAGACAGACCCAGGACAGGACGCCAATCCATCGCTGGGCACACACTCACTCACACAGACACACTCTATATGGGGCAATTTGCAGAACTCAGTTGACTTGATCCATGTTTTTGGACTGTGGGAGGAAACCGGAGAACCCGGAGGAAACCCACACAGACACAGGGAGAACATGGAAACTCCACCCAGTTGGGGATTCGAACCAGGAATCCCTAGTGCTGAGAGGAGAACATGCCAACCACTAATTAACGGAGAACCCGGAGGAAACCGGAGAACCCGGAGGAAACACACGCAGACACGGGGAGAACATGGAAACTCCACCCAGTTGGGGATTCGAACCAGGAATCCCTAGTGCTGAGAGGAGAACATGCCAACCACTAATTAACGGAGAACCTGGAGGAAACCGGAGAACCCGGAGGAAACCCACGCAGACACGGGGAGAACATGGAAACTCCACCCAGTTGGGGATTTGAACCAGGAACCAGAGCTGAGAGGAGAACATGCTAACCACTAAGCCACCGTGCTGCCTGTATGTGTATTATGTGTATATATATATATAATTTTTTTTAAATAGATAAATTAATAAAGCTATTTAAAGGCCAATCTGAGGATAATAAGTGATTAGATTAATGTTCTCCGAATGTCCCACAGTGAAGACAATGTGCTAATGTGTCTAAAGCCTCAAAACAGCACACGCTGAATCAATAGAACCTCATTCAGACAGAAGGGTGTTAAAGGAACCCACGGGGTCTCTGGACAAGCGTGTTCCAGTTCTAGTCCATTGTAGTTTGGCTCTATATTTAGCCGACACACATGATGGTATGGCGCTGAGCTGAGAACCCGGGGGATGCTTAAGAGTCTACTGTTTCAACACCTTTCAATAAGTTGCTGCGGTTCAGCCGAAGTTCCGGTGGAAGTGGGTCAGTCTGCATGGAGTGGACTCCTGTTCTCCACACCACTGATGACCTTCTGTATTACACAACCACGCGCTTGTAAAGGTATTTATATGAGGGCTGAAGAGCTACCTGAACATTATAGTGTGTGTGAGAGA
>JAFMOD010000795.1:87834-135782 GCA_019802435.1 Corydoras maculifer | reverse complement strand
TAATTACATATATTTCCGGCGGCGAGGCGCGCGGAGCGAAGCGGCGACTCACAGGGTAGATTTCTAATCGGAGGAACATAGGGCTGATTTCTGATCGCGGATTGGGGGCACAAAGGGTCAAACAACACGCTGGCATAAGATCGGTGGCACAAAGGGCAGATCTACACGCTGCCGAAGATTAAAGCTTTCTGACTAATTACATATATGTGCGTCGGAGAGGCGCGCGGATCGGCGGCACAAAGGGCGAAACAACACGCTGGCATAAGATCGGTGTCACAAATAGCAGATCTACACGCTGGCGTAGTGGCGGGGCACACAGGGCGGCTTTCTGATCGTGCAGAACGGATTAAATCTTTCTCACTAAATACATATATGTGCGGAGCCGCGGAGCGGTGGCGCGACACGGCGCTTCACAGGGTAGATTTCTGATCGCGGATCGGGGGCACAAAGGGCGAAACAACACGCTGGCATAAGATCGGTGGCACAAAGGGCAGATCTACACGGTGGCGTAGTCGCTGGGCACACAGGGCGGCTTTCTGATCGTGAAGATCAGCGGCACAAGGGTTACTGTGTGCCGCAGATTAAAGCTTTCTAACTAATTATATATATGTGCGGCGGATCCCCCACTTACAGGGTAGATTTCTGATCGGCGGCACGTAGGGCTACATTGTGCCGCCGCGCTGCGAGATCAGCAGATAAAAGCAGATCAGATAACATTGTAAAAGTAATATAACTTTTTGCAGCACTTACCATTACCCTGATGAAATCAGACGAAGGCCTCTCTAAATCGGATAAAAGCAATAAATCAGTTAATTTTAGTTATTAAGGTACATAAATTCAATATAAAATAACAATTATAACTACATAACTGAATTCACATGCCCGCCATATTTAAGATGCAGTGAGTCTGAATATTTTTTGTAAAAATCCTTCCGATATAAGTGACCACATTTTTCGAACACACGTTTCTTTTACATACTTTCTAAATGTTCGCGTATTAAGCAGGTTACACTAAGCATTCGCCACTTTTTAAAGAAAACGTGTACATGAAGCAATTTAACTTTTAAACAGTTTTCAAACAAGGCAGCGTTAAGTGATATCTAACACCGTTAGCTAGTAAAACAAACCGCTATGGTCACAATTAAAACCTCATTTAAAACAAAAAGAATCATTCACTCTTTTCTTACCTGCAATCCGTTCTTGAGATGTTTTAAAAGCGATCCCAAAGTGTTCTTCCTTGCGCGCCAACGTCTTGTCAGGTGGTGTCATCAAAAGTCTGAAAATATTTTGTTAGGTTTGCTCAATTCTGTAGTCACTTTGACAATTCATTCATTCATTCATTATCTCCCACTGATCCTCTATTAGGGTCGCGGTGGGGTTCCCCATGCCCATCCAGGGAAGAACGTCTCGGGCGCTGGGCAGATAGACCCAGGACAGGGCGCCAATCCATCGCTGGGCACAGACTCACATCACACAGACACTCTCTATATGGGGCAATTTTTTTGAGAATTCAATTAACTTGATCCATGTTTTTGGACTGTGGGAGGAAACAGGAGAACCCGGAGGAAACCCACGCAGACACGGGGAGAACATGGAAACTCCACCCAGATGGGGATTCGAACCGGGAATGTCTAGCGCTGAGAGGCGAACGTGCTAACCACTAAGCCACTGTGCCGCCCCACTTTGACAATACTTAAGCTTATTTAAAAAATTTTTACATTCATTGTCTCCCGCTTTATCCTCTATTAGGGTCGCGGTGGGGTTCCCCATGCCCATCCAGGGGAGAATGTCTCAGGCGCTGGGCAGATAGACCCAGGACAGGACAAGGCTCCAGTCCATCACTGGGCACACACTCACTCACACAGACTATCACTGCGCTCTGCGTGCAATCCGCCCTGTGAGCCACCGTGCCGTGCCAATCAGTAATACGCCCTGCGCACAGCGCCATTAGTAATCAGCGCTGTGAGCCGCCACACCATCAGTAATCCGCCCTGTGAACCGCTGTGCTCTGCGTGCAATCAGCGCTGTGAGCCACCGCACGCCGCCATCAGTAATACGCCCTACGCGCCGCGCCATCAGTAATCCGCCCTGTCAGCCACCGCGCCGCGCCATATGCCATGTGCCGTGTGTGTGTGGCAGCACACAGCGGATTGCTGGCGGAGCGGCGGGACGGATTACTGATCGCGCAGCATGGCGGCACAAAGGGCAGATCGACACGCTGGCGTAGTGCGGGGGCACACAGGGCGGATTACTGATTGCGCGGCTCGGCGGCACACAGGGCGAAGTGACACAGCGCGGATTGTTGGCAGAGCGCAGAGGCTCACAGGGCGAAGTGACACGCTGGCATAGCGCGGCGGATTTCTGATCACGAGGAGCAACAAGCTGGCATAGCGGCGGCACTCAGCACGGATTTCTGATCGTGCGGATTGGCGGCACACAGGGTGAAGCTACACGCAGGGGTCGCGCGGCTGCACTAAGCGCGGAGGAACACAGGGCTGATTTCTGATCATGCGGATCAGATTAAAGATTTCTCACTAATTATTTATATATATTTGCATTAACATTTTTGAAGTAAATCTTACTGCTGTAATATTAAGTACATTTTACTTGTAAAAAACAAGTAAAATCTACATACCAATACATTTTACATCTCTAAATATTTTAAGTAAAGTTTACTTAATTATATTGAAGGCAAAAGTTATATGTACTCAGATTAATTAGGTATAGTCTATTTAGTTTTTCTTCATAGACAGAAATTTAATTACATCAAAACATGAAGTAAATGTGTTATGAAATAAATACATAAAGTCTATTTGTTTTTTTTTAGTTCTACATTTCCAATTACTTGGTTGAACAAAGTTCTATTACTCACTATATTAACGTATGTTGCAATTTTTTTTTTTTTTTTTTTTATTACATGCAAACGTCTACTTTTACCCTGAAAAAAAATCACCATGAAAATGGAATACATTTCAATAGTTTATTCATCAACATTAAACAATTACTGAAATGTTCACATGACATGCAAGTTATTTAAAAGTGCATTTAGTAAAACCTGAAACAACCACATAGGACCAACCTTCAAAGCTACTGCAGAATTTAAAAACTACTCAGGCACTCACTCACTCACTGTTCAGGTCCAGATTGGAACACTTATTTTTAACAAGAGAAATGGATGAAGAAAATAAATCTTGTACAATTATTCAACAGCAGCATGACAATAAAAAAACAGTGCTTTACCCAATTGAGAACGGCCATTTTTAGTGTACTGAAAAATAAAAGCAATCTGCAATTGTCTGCTGTTCCAATGAATAATTAGTAGGATAAATGCAAATAATAAATAAACAAATGAATAAATTCACATAACATAACACCATGTCTGTGTGAGTGAGTGTGTGCCCAGCGATGGATTGGCGCCCTGTCCTGGGTCTATCTGCCCAGCATCCTAGACGTTCTCCCCTGGACGGGCACGGGGAACCCCACCGCGACCCTAATAGAGGATAAAGTGGGAGATAATGAATGAATGACACCAACAGAAGATACGGGCTTCAACCTGACAGAGATAGGAAATATTGACATACTCAGAATTCTAGCAGCCTTTTTTTAGAATTATCAACATTAACAATTAACAGCTCATTTAAACCTATCAGCACAACCACCAACACTACCAATTCATCACTGTCCAATAAAAAACAAGTATCTCCAAACTTTTCCGGAGTGGACAAAAACCTCTTTCAATATTAATGCAAGTCAATGAAGCCAGACTTTCGCAAAATGAAAATGACACTTGGTCTGATCAAATAATATCTACAAGTTAAAATCTTTAAAAAATTGGAGATACATGTTTTTCATTGGACAGCAAATAAATGTTCTTGCATAAAAAGGACTATACATTATATAATGCTGTAGAGTACTTTCACTTAAATTGGTTCAAAACAAACAATCATTGTCTAGGCAGTAAATATCATCTTGGAAATTTGACAAATCTTTAACACCCAACAAATTTGGTGTGATTAATTTAGAAAACTTAAATGGAACCAGCATTTGAAAACAGTGAATCAGAGTGCAACAGCAACTGAGATGTAAAGTACTTGCAATTGTGGTAGCATCTAAGATAGCAACTTAGACTTTAGTGCTTGTACCTTTGGCGACAGTTTGATCGCATCCAGTTCCAGGAAAAGCTTCTGGAAGACCTCAAAATGTATCGTAATGTTGGAGGGTATGCCAGTTTGAGAGCATAAATCAGTCCCATGAGAAGAGCGCAAGCTTTAGCAGTGTTGCAACATTCCGGCAAGATTTCTGTGCCATTAAGATGGATGGAAATGTTCACTGGATCCTCTCCATCAGCACCATGGACGACCAGGATCATGAGGATGTGTTCAGTGAAGTCATTGTGGTCGTCCACCTGCACACAATTTACAAGAACACAAAAATGTATTGAGAAACAAGCAGAATGGCTTAAATAGCGTTAACTTGCATTTTAAATTAAAATTCATTAAATACATTTTTCAACTGTACTGTTAAAAGAGAAAAAGCAGAGTTTCCAGGCAATCTTCAAACAGTTCTTCTTCTTTCTCACCAAGGTACAGTATGAGGCTGTGTATAACAGCATCTCTTCTCATTTCAATGCTTTGTTTCCGCAAACAGATGAAACAGTGTTAACAACGCACCATTATTAATCTCTCATACCATACCATATATTATTTACAATGAACTGTCAAGTAAGCTCACAAGCATTTATTTGCAAGGAGCACTAATTTGGGCAGCACTGAGTATGCATGGAGTTTCAGAGGATGTGTGCTGTATGTGCACACATGGGGCAGTATGTGTCGAGTGTTTGAAAGACTGTAACAAAAAAACTGAACAAGCTGAAATTGTAACACACCTCACATATTTTGTCCAAGTGAGGTCTGAGCTCTGCTCCAAGGAAACCATAGTTATTCTCCTAAAATCCTCTTTGATCTGAAATGACAAGATTAAAAAGTATGTCAGGGACTGGGCCACATGGTCTGATGCAGAATGAAAAGGAGTTTACATTCTATAAAAGTACAAAAAACAAGACACCACTTTTTAATCATCAACTCAAAAATTAAAACACACATTTGACTTCCAATTTCAACAAGGAAAATGTGTGTGCAGTTTACTAAAGTTTGTGGTCAACCAGAAACATGTATACAAACGTAATATATATTAAAAAAAAAGAAGTGCTTTTAATGCCACCTACTTCAGCGTCACAAAACAAGGCAGGCCATCTTTCTATGAATTCATCCGCAGCTGGACTACTACTCACAACCTTAAGCCTACGATAGGAGAACGTTTTGGCCATTTTTTCCTGAATAACCTTAAAGTTGTTCTTCTTCTTTACTTCATTAAGAAGTTCTTGTCTTTCCCTTTCCAGACTGTTGCTAGGTTCTCCACTTGGATGTGGAGGAAGGTAGTTCACTTCTGCCCTCTTTGGTCTCTTGCAATTTTTTGCTGGATTTTTCTGACCAGGGGATTTTCTTTTCAAAGAGTTGATATCAAGCTCAGGACAAGGTACATCTTGTTTTCTCATTTTAGAACGGTAATTTGCCTTTTTGTATTTAAGACGCTGCTGCCACCCATACATGCCAGAAAATAAGGTTCCATGTTCCTTTAAACATGAGTACTTATGTATTAGAGCTTCTACAACCGTCTGTATTTGCAGTCCAGTGGGATAAGCGGTGTAGTGAAAAATTCCTTCAGCAAGTTTCTCTAGTATGTCAGAGTTTATGCTTGGATTCTGAAGAAGTGTGCCATCACTTTCATAAGCCTTACATCCTGTTTGAAGGAGCATTTCCACGTTGTAAGAAAAGGTGGGAATCCTGAAATTCACAGGCAAACGTTGAGATCGAAGCTCTGGGGATTGAGATAAAATCACTGTGTCGGATGAACTAACTAAAAAATTTTCATCTTGGAAAGACTGATCCACTGGGAGGGGAGAAATCAGTGATGAGGAAGAGGAGGAAGCACTGGTCTCAGTGATTGGAGTAAACTATAGAATAACAGACGGTTCTGTTTTAACTAGTCTGATTGTGTCTTTATCCTTAATCACATCTGTTGACGTGAGAGTGAAGAACTGGTCATCAAAATCTTAGTCCATATACAAAACAGTAAAACTCCCTTGGAGCTGAAAATTATCCTGGACTGTTGCCAGAAGTGCCTCTACAGTGATAGGGATTCCATCTGCTAGGACTAACTTGTGAATTTGAGAATCTTCAATAACAACACGGAGTTGAGTTGGGCCAGACATCATCACAGCCTTGGGCAAGTAGAACGTCTGGAGAAGAAAAAAAAAAGACAGACAGACATTATTTAATAAGAGAATAGCAAAATGTCAATTTTAAGAGTTTATGATTAATGCATGCTGTAGACAAAATAACATCAAAAATACTTTATTAATACAAATTGAAATACTTTTTATTAGGTATTAAGCGTAAATCGATACTTCACCTAGTTAGATAAGGAGATGTGGTGTTTCAGAGAACCCATTCGATTGCCTTCCACTGTATAGGTAGCCAATGGGTATGTGTCAGCAAGTTCTGACTGTTCTACTACCTTGACTATGCTTGTGGACTCCAACTTGAAACATCTAAAATGTTCAAAGTACCACGCACTTTGCAATTTCACTACAAAAACTAAGCTGTCATGAACAATGATGATTTGTAGTATCTCTGCAAAGTCAGGCAACCCATCCATGGAGCTATATGCCAATATCATGCCAATACTGTAACTGGTACCTTGAAAATCTGCCCTGTTTGTCAAATGAACGACTACCTCCTCAGGAAATTTCTGTGACATAAATTCTCGTATGTTTTCAGGTACAACTGATAGTGGAACTCTTGACATGCTTGATACAGAACTGCACGTTTGACATTTGACCTATGGAGATAGTATGCAATCAAAGACTGGTGTTTTTTGGCCATAGACTTCAAAATGTTTCAGAAGCAGCTGGTGTCTCACTATCTTTTTAAAGAAGTGGTGCTTTGCTTCAAAGCTCATTGTCCATAAGCACACGAGAGGGCCAAATGCTTTAATGATTTCTGGATAATGCTCTACAAAATGGTGTTCTGGAAGCAATTTCTCTTGAGCAAATACACTGATAAATCTACACCTGTGCTCAGCAATTAGGCTATCTAGGTGACCAATACTTTCATCTGTGTGTTCAGGGGACACAACCAACTCAACAACATCTTTCAGTGTCATTAACAACTGCCATGCCTGTTCCTGTTCTGGTATTTTGGGGCCAATCATAAGTGGAAGCAGACACCAATTTTCGTGTGCGTTACCACCAATGGTTTTACAAGAGGCGAAGGTTGACGGTATAACTTGGGGACAATTTGTCTTGTCTTTCCACTTATAAGGGAACTGTTTGATGATCCTATTAAGCTCTTCAAGAGAGAAATATTTTTATTTATCAAGCTACCCAAGCACAACGCTAGTTCTACAGGTACAATACCCTCCAGTAAATCATGCAACACATCAGATAACCTGGTGTGATGTGAAAATGATTTAATCTTTGGGAAATTACACAGTGCCTTTTAACTTCACAACTATGGGTGTTACTAGCCAAGGCTGCTTCAACAGCCAACTGGTGGTGTTTTGTTCTGCTAGGAAATGCTCCAGTCCTGACTTCAAGTTGCTGAAACTGGCACTGCTCTCTGACACAATATCTGCAAACATGTGACCCACTGAAACTTTTAACAACCCCCCCCCCCCAAGTGAGTGGGCTCTAAGGTAATCGGCAATTACAGAAAATACCGTGCCCTTTATGATTTTTCCCCAAACACAGTACAAAAAGACCTTCCTCTTCAAAGCTTTTCAAATAGCTTAATGTCTTATGTCATCTGCCTTGCACAAAACAGCTAAGTAAATTGAAGATAATGTAGACCTTAATACAGCTGGAATATCAGCAAAGACCCAGTAAACACAGCTTACTTTATGCTTCTTATGAGAGGTTCCTAAAGGATTACATATTTCAAAATCCTCCGAGTACAACAGAAGTGAAAGTCTTAACTCCTCTCCAGATAAAAAATTGTTTTCCTTAAAGTGGAAACCATCACGAAAACTAGTATATCGACATGAAGAACCACAATGTTGTACTCTCAACACCTTCTCCTGAATATCACTGTTTTTCAAAATTTGTGACAAGGACTGCAAAATAGATACATATTGAAACGTCTTTCCCTCTTTTGCATCAAGTATATACTCTATTGGTTCAACAACAGAGAAAAATTCGTTTCCCCATTTCTCTGGTATGCCGTACCAAGAGGCCCATTTTCACTTAAGGCTGCACTCAGAGGATTTAACTGGCAAATGCTATTCACCAAATCTGTGACTGCCAATTCTTCAACAGTGCAGTTATATTTTTCTAATGTGTCACGGACAATGTTAATGACAGCAGGTGCAGATGCTGTACAAGTAATAAACCGAAGCTCCTCTACAAGCTCATCTATACATCTACTCGGCACATTGAAAACACAGTCTAATTTAAGAAATAAGGAACCAAGATGATCAACAATGACTTTAACCAAGTCTTCACCTTCATTGACAAATGTTTCTTGAGATTCAACTTCAATTTCATCTACCAACAAACTGTCTTCTGTTGCTTGTCTTAAATAGGTCTGAAACACAGCATGTTTAAAATCTTCAAGGCAGTGAGGATTGTGCTTCCTACTTTTATGTGAAAAAAAAAAGTTGAGTACATATTAGTAGTGTAGTCACAATCTTTAAAAACACAGTTAACAGTTTGATGCTTTTTAAGATGAGTTCCAAGGTGTTCAAAATATTGCCTCTCAGAGTGAAAAAAAACGAGTTACACATCAGACACGAAAAGGAAACATTTTGCCCTAAATGTTCACTTTGTGTATGGTCTCTAGACAAATGTGCACGAAGTGCACCCCGACCTTTAAACAAACAAGGGCAGTCTGAGTACAAGCAGGGTATTGAGCGGCCTTGAACGGCATGCAGATGTTTCAACCTATAATGCTATAATAAGATCTCTAAACGTTTTGATGCCCTGAAGTCACAAAATTTGCATGACCATGACATAATCTCATAACAGTGGAGGCCTTTTGTGTCTCTCTGAAGACACCAGTGTTGAAACCTAAGCTGTCCACTACTGCATTGGCTTGTCTTGAAAGAAGACCCTGTACATAAAAAGACAATATGTGCAAACACTGATCTACATTTTACATTTACATTGTGCAGACAGTGACGAAAAGAGAAAATATTGTAAGATATTTACTTGCCTGAATGAGACAATTTGCACTCCACTGGCCTGCAGGTGTCCTGTTAATAGAAAGACATTTTAATATTCTAAATAATTGGTGGAAAAAAATTACAAATTGCACTTCGCCATTTTTAACAAGCTAACTCTTTCCGCTCCAGAAAAAAGAGGAGAACAAGCTAATCACTTCAATGAGTAAAATTCGTCACCCATACAAAATAATAATGCAGTCTTATCATCTGTCGCCACTGGCGAATTAATTATAATTACTCGCAAATTATTATTTATTACTCGCAATTATGCCTCTGTCCAGGTGGGTATTCGTATCACAAAAAACATCTTGACCACTAAAACAATGAGCTCAAAATAAACTTCACCAGTTAAACAGCGAAATTTCTTACGTTAACCCAAGAAAATGAGACTAAGGATGATCAACATGACTGAACTTAACTTTATAGCTGCGTTGTGTTAGCGTTGTGTTAGCAACATTTTCTCTCGCTAGTTTAGACCTCGCCGCGTCTAATTCCCCACTCAAACTACTGAAAGGTACACAAACTCAATTCGTTTATCTCTAAAAAAGCAAAACACGAACTTACCTCAGACCTGACACAATCTCATGGTGCCTCGCAGCAGCTGCTCCTCCGCGGCGTCTGTGAAAGGCATTTAAATTCGGCGCGTATCAAAAGTATCTTCAACGCGCATGCGCGTATTTAAACGCGCCGCACTTTTTGGATTAAATTTTGCTTAATATTTTTAGGTTTATGTACTGTGACAAAAAAACATTTAAATACAAATAGGGTCTTTCTAATAACAATTATTCACACCACATGGTTCATTTATTACATGAACAAGTTGTGTATATGTTTACATTCTTTCTTAAAAAATAATAGTTATCACAAAATTTTAGCATTACAGTGTAGACTTTATTAGAATTAATGAATTGTTTTTTCATTGTATATATATATATATATATATATATATATATACATATATATATATATATTCATTCATTCATTCATTATCTTTCGCTTATCCTCTATTAGGGTCGCGGTGGGGTTCCCCATGCCCATCCAGGGGAGAACGTCTCGGGCGCTGGGCAGATAGACCCAGGACAGGGCGCCAATCCATCGCTGGGCACACACTCACTCACACATACACACTCTAAATTGGGCAATTTTGAGAATTCAATTAACTTGATCCATGTTTTTGGACTGTGGGAGGAAACCGGAGAACCCGGAGGAAACCNACAGATGCTTTCCTCGGCTCGTCCATACGGAGGTGATGAGAGAGCCGGGTCTCTGTGTCAGGACATTAACAGATCGGAGGATGAGCCTCTTCATGCTCTTTATCTTGTGGAGATTAGTAGCAGAGTCAGAGTGCTCGCTTTCTCGGAGTGTTTTTACAAATCACTGGGCTGTTCGGATCCGAGGAGGGAACCATCAGGCTGACCATCTCGCCTCCAAGTACGGATTTACTAATTTGGGACAGGTAAGAAAAAAACATATTTTAAATCTTAGATTTCAGTGAAATGTCCACTAATTTTAGGACACTATTTGTCAAGACCAAGTTTTTATGGTTTATATTTCAGACCCACTTAAAGGGCCTTCCCTAAACTATTCCTGATCGCAGTTTTAACATTTGAAAGTAGTGATTCGAAGCAGGTGGACGATCCTAAACAGAAATAACATAATATTAATGGTTTTATAACTTCATGACAAAAGGTATGTGGCAGTGTACCTGAAGAACGCTTATATAAAATTATATTAATGGAATTTACTGGTTTGTGGAAGGTCAGATGTAACACATTTACATTGCAGCAAAAGTTAGAGTTGCAGGTTTGTGGTAAAATGTAGCAGCACCAGCGTTTGATGTTATTATTTTGAAGTCTTTTGCTTATCAGAAGAAATGAAACGCTTCTGAAACGCTACATTCGATCGTTTAAATTATTGTTATTTTAATTTGGTGGTTACAGATTGGTGATCTTGATGACCATTATCATTTCCATCACAGTCATGTTGTGCGCAGGTCCACATTCGCCACTAGGGGCACACACGGCTTCATTCATATGGACCCGCAGGTGAGTCCTTAACTTCTTACTTCATTAAGGAGACATTAACCTTTCCTCACTCTAGGCTTATTATAATGACAGTGAGATGATGGTTAAGCTCAGTCCATTTGACCGTGGAGTTTGGGTTAAGCTGTTTCCTGCAAACTGAGATCCGAGCCTCTCCAGTTGAGATTATCTCCTCCTGATAGTCCCGCTCTTGGGAGCAATATCACCTGAGGTGCAGCTTAAATGATGGGCAGCGTGACCAAACCCATCAGATCCTATCAGACCACACCAAATACCCAATAACCCATTTAATCTCACTGGGGTCTCCGATCTGCACAGCTTGAGGGCGGTTACAGAACACACTCTGCATCCTTCTGCCCTGTGGTTCAATTTTAACTCACCGCTGAAGTAACAGGACATTTTCACCACTGCATACTATATTTACATTAATGATCCGCAGAAAGCGCAGATCTCCAGAGTGATTTCATTTCAAACAGAGTCGTGAGTGAGATGCTTCTGAGCATGATTGACTGAGCTTTTTAATTAGTGTAATTAATCTTGGACTCATCTCACCAACTGCTAGCTGTATAACACTGAGTTAGAATGAGATGACTGAAGTAGCTAATTAGAGGAAGGTGTATAGCTTCAAAACTTACTTAGAGATTAAAGTTAATTAAAGTCAATTAAAATGATAATTAGAACAAAAATTTCTCACTAAATTCATTCAAATTACATTTTAAAGTTTTATTTTTTCAGATATTCAATTATTCAAAATTTATTGTGTTCACAAGTAAATTATTTAAAAGATTTCTGTTTTTTTTCATCATGTAGAACCAAAAAGAGTGAGAGACATCATATAATAAAACGATAGTGAGGTGGCGTGGTTAAAACCTTATTACATTAAGACCAAATAAACTTGAACAATTATGGTCATTACTCTTTTAAACTAATTATAACAACCGACTTTCTAACGATATAAAAGGGATGTGTAATAAGTTGCTGTTATTTGGATACAGACATGGCAGATTATTGGTCGTGAGGAAGCGAGTTTGTTTAAGGGGAGAGTGAAATGTTGTTCAGATCACAATTCCAAGCAGAAATGTTAAAACATTAGCAGCATTGTTCAACTCTATTATTCAAAAATAAGGTCAGCTGCAATTTTACACTCTGACTCGAGCCGAGGCCGTTTTGTTATGGTTACAGTGAATGATGCCAGTCTTTAAGGTTTCTGTGTAAACAGAAAGAATTATTTCATACTGAAACAATATATCTGTTCAATCTAAAGACTGTGTACTGAGCCGAGCTGCTGGATTCTGTTCACTTACGTAAGAAATGTTTATTCACCTTTAAGGTGTTTCTGCAGTGAGACACGTGATGTCATGTTCTCCTGTCTGCAGGTCGACTGGATTCAGCAGCAGGTGGTGAAGTCTCGAGTGAAGCGTTACGCCCACAGTGACCCCAACTTCATCTTTTTTAATGACCCAAAGTGGTCTAACATGTGGTATATAGTAAGTCCTTGCATTACAATGCAGATCTGAACTCCTTCCTTATGTATCCCAGCAGCTTTGTGTTCAGGAATCAGACCTCTCAGGACCTGTATTCAGATAAAGGTCACTGTATTATTGAACAAATGGAATTTAGTTTGAAACGAAGTAAGATTTGATGTGTAAGAACTCAGAGTCTTGGTCTCAATCCCATTAAAACAACCGAAATGATTCAGAAAATCAATTGTGATTCTCTTTCTTCAGATTCAGACCAAAAGCTTGTCTTTTTGTCTTTTTTGGAGATTATTATACAGCATCACTGATGTCAGCCTGGTTCCTCCTTAAATAAATTTTATGTCTACATTATAAGACGGTTTCTGTTTATTAAATTGGATTATTATGCCATATACCTTTAGCCATGTAAAGCTGTATTTTAGATCAGGTTCTGTGTTATAAAACATAGAATGTTCTAAAGCACATTTTAAATTCAGAGTCTCTACAATGTAATTCTGTGTGTTTATCTCACAGCACTGCAGCGACAAAAACACACGCTGCCGTTCTGAAATGAACATCCTGGCAGCGTGGCAGCGTGGCTACACGGGGCGCAACATTGTCGTCACCATCCTAGATGATGGGATAGAGAGGAACCATCCTGATTTAGCCCAAAACTATGTGAGTCCAAATCTAAAACCCAACTGGTTCTGCTGATGGACCGATGATTCAAACCTCATTTTTATTTTAATTCATAATTCAGCTCCACAACTCAGACTTTTACTACATGACATTTACATTTTTAATTAAAACATTTGTTAACAAATCAGAAACATAAACTTTTTTTAATTAAAGAAATAAAATCATACTAAGGTGGCACGGTGGCTTAGTGTTTAGCATGTTCTCCTCTCAGCGCTAGGGATTCATGGTTCGAATCCCCATCAGTTTCCTCTGGGTTCTCCGGTTTCCTCCCACAGTCCAAAAACATGGATCAAGTCAATTGAGTTCTCCAAATTGCCCCATATATAGTGTGCGTGTCTGTGTGTGTGAGTGTGTGTCCAGTGATGGATTGGCGCCCTGTCCTGGGTGTATCTGCCCAGCGCCTGAAACGTTCTTCCCTGGATGGGCATTGGGAACCCCCCCGCGACCCTAATAGAGGATAAAACGGAAGATAATGTATGAATAAATAAATGAATGAAAATCATACTAATGATATAAAAATGTAAAAGAGTTACAATATTCAAAGCGTTCTTTTTGACTCTGACTTGTTTCTGTACAAATAAATATGTGTGGTTTTTGTAGAAAGAGAAAAACTCTCTTGTTTATAGCTGCACCCCCTGCATCTGGTCACCTGACACTTCAAATCACTGCCTTAAATTACAGCCCAATTTACTATGGGTTCTTCAGCCGAGTGTAAAAGTGATTTGTCTCTCCTTTTGATCTTGTTGCACTCAGGACCAGCTGGCCAGCTACGATGTAAACGGTAACGACCACGATCCGATGCCCCGATACGACTCCAGCAATGAAAACAAGTGAGTGATGGTGGAGTCTTGCATTTTGTTGTTAATTATTGGAACCTTCACCGCAGCAGAATGCAGTAGAACCTGAGGTGCTGCGGCTGACAATTAGGTAAGATAAACCATTATTTGTCCCACAATGGGGAAATTCACAAGTTCTGCAGTACCATGCATAAAAACCAAACCAGTTTTGCCGTCTGGGAATTCTGACAATTTCACAACAATTAATCTGTCTATTAAAGAAAAAAGTTAGGTTAGCTCCTCTTCCTGTTGGATGTACATGTACCCTGAGATGATGTGTTCCCACTGGTTGCGTTTTCCTTTTTTCCTGTTTGAACCTTTCAGCAGATAAGCACTGAGGGATGTCCTGGTGAGCAGGGATTTAAAAGTGCTTTGGTGTTTAATTGAAAACAGCTTCATCAATAATCACCTGAATTAAAGTGTTTTCTCGTTTCTCACACCTGATGTTTACAAATCATCTCTGCTCCGCCATACTCACTGAGGCAGAACTCTTCCTAAATCTTATTCCTCATTTTGATTCGAGGAATCCACACACCATTAGAAAATGACATCGTTCCCATTAAAGCTGTGAGCCGGAATCAGAGCAGAATGAAACGAGCTGCTGGGGAAGTGGAGGAGGCGAGGAACCAGAATTATTATAGAAGAGCTTTAGAGTTCCTCACACTGCTGATTACAAACTCAGAGCCAGGACCGTCTTCATGAACATCAGCTTTCAACTGATTGTCTTTTTGCCTTTTAAAAAACCTTTTTTAACCTTGTTTTATACATACACACACACACACACACACACACACACACACACACATCTCAATCCAAGTGCTAATGGAGCATCTCTGTTTAAGGCGCTGTGACGCTCAGTGGTTCAGGGCATTTTATTCGCAGCGACTGCAGCCTCCGCTGGGAAGCGTTTCCCTTAAGTGAGCCTTGAGCTGCAGGCTTTGTAATGTGAATCTCTTCTGTCTGCTTTAATTTCAGTCTTCACCCTCTGTCTATTAAAACCAGCGCAGGTCTCGCTGAGCTCTGCCTGTGATGTGTGTGCTCATGGGTGGTTTACCATCCAAACTCTACTCTTCTTTATCACACCACGTGTTTGTGCGATTGTCATACATACAGTTATTGCTCTGCAATCATGCTGCAGGGTGGGCTTTATAATGAAGCTGTCAGCCAGCCAATCAGCAGCTCCCATGCTCTGATTAATGAAACAATACTGAGGTATAGTTTATCTGAACAAGAAAATAAGAATTAACACTTATCTTCTTAACAGACATGGGACTCGATGTGCAGGGGAGGTGGCCGCCGCAGCCAACAACTCACACTGCATTGTGGGTATTGCCTACAACGCTCGCATTGGAGGTATGAGCAAGTTTAAGTACATTTTTTTGTACACATGAGAAACCAAAAGGGAGAACAGTGGGGACAGGACATTTCCACTCCGGTTTTGTTAGCAGTGTTTAGGGAATTGTCAGTGCTCCGTCCTGGTACACATCGGTGAAGGTTCAATGATGCAACAACAAGTAACTGAATAAAAACGACTTCAAATGCCGCTGTCGCCCAAGTGGCTGTTTTTAATTAGTCTGTGAGACATAAAGAAGTGTTTCATCAAAGCACTCGAGCTGAGTTTCTCTCAGTGAGGCACTTCCACCAGGGGACACAGAGTTTTAACATCGAGTGAGATGGAAATAAAAAGGTCAAAAGTGTTTAATAATCTCTTATGAATTTTTGTCTTTGTGTAAGATGGTACCACTTCTAAGTTTATGTGCAGTGTCTTGGTCTACATGGTTTTTCGTTAGACGGCATGTGAGAGTCTTTATTTTCTTTTTCAGACAGAACTCTGAAAATGTCAGCAGGCGATGATTTAAAAACAAAGTGCATAATTCAAAGCCCTTCGTTACTGACGCCACACTGCACACGCTGAATATATATATTATAATTCTTTCATGTATAAATAATGCAAACAGATAAAGGTATGTAACAAATCTCAGAACTTTCCTTGTGCTGCATGGCAGCTCGCGCAGGCAGAATGCTTATCTTGAGCCAGAGTAAATATTTTAGAACCTCAGACTGCTGCCCTTACCTGATGGACACTGAACTTTAAGCTAAATGTATGTCTTTACTAAATGTCTTAATACAAATCTGCTATAATTAGTGAGCTACAAATGAATCAGTCTCTCCGTCTGAGACCTTAATGCTAAGACGTGTGCAGATCCTGTTTACACGGCGCTATTTTGGAAACGGTAAAGTCAGGTTGCTCTGAAACACGACTTGTTAAAGGAGAGGGAACACCAGAAGGCCACATTTATCCTTAATCTTTCCAAAGGGGATTTTAATGGGAAAAAATACATATGGACTGTGAGTTTGTACTTAGTGCTGAGCTACACAACATTCTGTTTGCTGGAACACATGTATGTACATTCACATGTTATTCAACCCTTAAACATTAACAATAACACCATATATTAACCACAGAGAATTTAAATGTAATTATTTAAATTATATAACACTGTAGAAAATATATTTTATTTAATATAAAGCTTTAGCTTCAACTCTGACCTGTGTGACGGAACACTGCTCGTATTGTTAGTGACCAACCTAAGCAAAACTTTAACTAACGTTAGAAGGTGGGACTTCCAGCATAGTCATATTTGACTTACAGGTATCTACAAAAAGATAAAAATATAAAAAGAAATTTGTAATTATTCATTCATTCATTCGTTATCTCCCGCTTTATCCTCTATTAGTGTCGCGGTGGGGTTCCCCATGCCCATCCAGGGGAGAACGTTTCGGGCGCTGGGCAGATAGACAGGGCGCCAATCCATCGCTGGGCATACACTCATTTACACACACTATATGGGGCAATTTGGAGAATTCAATTGACTTGATCCATGTTTTTGGACTGTGGGAGGAAACCGGAGAACCCAGAGAAAACCCACGCGGACACGGGGAGAACATGGAAACTCCACCCAGATGGGGATTCGAACCGGGAATCCCTAGAGCTGAGAGGCGAACGTGCTAAACCAATAAGCCACCGTGCCGCAATTTGTAATTATTGTTAGATTATTATTTAAAAATCTGTCTTTATTTTAACTTTAATTTAAGATTTTGCTAATTGTTTCTACACCAGCTATTTTTATCTTTTATAACTGCTGTGGGTGCCAACTACTGTGAAACTGCCTGTAGGATTTAAGATGTAAGATCTAAATGAGCATTTTGCATATTATCACTTATAAGTTGACTCATTTCTGCTGCTTCAAGAAATTAAATAAATCTACTAACATCTGCTGCCGAAGTCAATGGGGACTGAGTTTAGACACCTGAAAGGGCTGATGAGCTCATCCCCGCCACCCACTTACACACACACACACACACACACACACACACACACACACACACACAACACACACACACAGCTGCAAGTATGTCATAAATGAAATTGTTTTCCAAAAGCACTCTGATATAGTTTACATCAGTGAGCTCATAATTAGACTGTTTCCAAATTTCTGCTTCATTTAAAGTCGCATAAATCATCACAGAGACTGTGTTTTAAACGTCGCATGACAATGCAGTATGTACCATCACATTATACACAGAATCTTAAAGCATGGGACCTGATGGTAAACAGTCCATTGTGCCAATGAATTATATGCAGGCTGTGACATCACTATATATTTATTATCATTTTAAAGTTATGTTAAACTTAAATGAGGGTTTTGTTCTTCTGCAGAAATCTTCATCAAAACTGTAAACAAAGGATGATAATGTGTCAGGATGAAGTTATTAATTATAAATAAGTATTTACCATGAAGAAGAAATGAAAGTTACAGAAAGCGTTGAGGGTGTGACAGGACTGAGATCTGTTTGGATAAAGTAATAGAACGTTGTAAATTGACTTGATCTCAGGATTTCTCTCAAGTCTGCGTTGTTTTCTACTAGATAAAGGAACACACATGAAGTGAGGGCTGTTCAGAATACCCAGTGCACCTCATTAAAAGAATGTCACTGTTCTCACAGTTTGGCTTCATGATGCACGACAAGATCTCACACGGCTCCAACAGAAACATGACGGCTTCAGATTGCAGTTACAGCCACGTTATGTTTGTAAGCAGGTGTTCAAGTTCACATAGTTATGAAGATAATCAGAATTAATCAACCAAAAACTGATGTCATTGAAAAAATAAGGTTTTCCAGCTCGACGTGAAAGCACAAACTAAAAGCATAGTTATTCTAACACTGTGATGCTTTATAAGCATGTGTCATTTTTTGAGAAATGACATTTAAAACATTTGTATTGGATTGATTTTTATTAAACTTAAATACATCTGGGTTATCTACCAAAAAAAAGTCTCCCGTCACATGCTACAGGGACAGAAACTTTACACCAAGGAATCTGCTAATGGTACAAATATTATTTATTAATATTTTAGTCTTAATTTCCCTCAGGTAACCCTTTCAAAGGGATCAATAAAGTTTAATCTAATCTTATTGGAACAACAGAATCTGATCGTTGGTGTAACCGTGACAATTAAATATTCTGATTAAAGATGAAAAACTGTTTTTAAGGCGGATGATGTGTTGCTGCTGGTGAATATATAAGTGTGTGTGTGTGTGTGTGTGTGGGTGTGGGTGGGTGCGTGTTTGTATTGGTGTGCATGTACGTGTGTGTGTGTGTGTGTGTGTGTGTGTGTGTGTGTGTGTGTGTGTGGGTGTGGGTGGGTGCGTGTTTGTATTCGTGTGCATGTACGTGTGTGTGTGTGTGTGTGTGTGTGTGCTCTATAAGGGATTCGGATGCTGGACGGTGATGTGACCGACGTTGTAGAGGCCAAGTCTCTGGGAATACGTCCTGACTACATTGATATTTACAGCGCCAGCTGGGGTCCTGATGATGATGGAAAGACAGTGGATGGTCCAGGCCCTCTGACTAAACAGGCCTTTGAAATGTGTATTAAAAAGGTACATTAAACACACACACACACACACACACAGAGTTGGACGTTTCACTTGTGCCATGGGTGTATTTCGGAGTTGCGGCTGGTTCAGCCTGAACATGACGTGAGGACTGTGTGTTATGGAGTGCAGGCGGCATTGCTGACACGTGACTTCTTAAACTAACACACAGAATAACAAACCAGTGCCAGAGGTCAGATCTGGACTACATCAGAAGCTCGATGCAAACGACTCTGAAATATATCTTAATTAAATTATTGATGTGTTTAAATATGAATGTATTTAGCTTTGAACACTGACTGCTTGTTTTTAATACTTGGTTAATCACATCGGCCAAAATAGTGTCCTTTTTTGTGTTTTTTAGCTTCTGACAAATCTCTCTCTGTTAACCTTCACTTCAACAAATCAGTTATATTTAATCTTGATTAATGTGTAAATAAAGCAGTAAGGTCTCCTTCAGGCTGAACTGAGACAGATGAATTAAATTTGACCTCCTGTGCTTTATCTTGCAGGGTCGGAAAGGCTTGGGCTCCATCTTTGTGTGGGCGTCAGGTAACGGAGGTCGGCAGGGAGACCACTGTTCTTGTGATGGCTACACTAACAGCATCTACACCATTTCTGTCAGCAGCAGCACAGAAAATGGTAACAAACCCTGGTACCTGGAAGTGTGCTCCTCCACTATGGCCACCACCTACAGCAGCGGGGAGTTTTATGATGGCAAAATAGTTAAGTCTTTTCAAAGCAATGTTCGTAGATTCAATGTTATGTTATAAATAAGTTGAAATCTATATTTAGAGATTTGATTGATTTGTGAAACTATTTCTGTTGTTTATATGATCAATATATGATATATATTATATTTAACATATTTAATTTAGAATTCAGTGACATCTGGGAGTAGAATTCAGATTCAGTACCTCCTTCAGATTCAGTACCTCCTCCTCCTTCTTCTCCTCTTCTGAATAATACGGTTGTCATGTTAACGCAACAATTAATTACACAAAAAATACAGACTTTAGGACGTATATGATATAAAGAAAATGAAATAATGTTATGAAAAAGATTCATAGATGTGAATAGGAACAGAACAGAGACGTACAGAATGAGGTGTGAAGTCACTATTTTGGTTGATAATTTATTCAGTATAATATTTTGTCAGTCCTTTAACACACATTAAACGTTAGTAGTTTCTGCATTCGGATCAGATCTCGTATCTTTGTTCACTCCTCACTTTTGCTGAGCTCTGAACTTTGCGCTCCGCAGTTGTCTCTCTTTCTCTTTCCATCTGGCCTCTATCATATCGCCTTAATGACTTTTGGAACCAGGAATGATGTCCTCCTGCCAAAGAGCAGTCGATTCCCATTCATCAGCAGCTCCATCACCCCAAACACCCCCCTGCCCCCGCATCCCCCAGTATACTGATTTACCTTAGCAGAGTTACTGCAGTCCAGACATATCTGAAGTGGCTCTCTCTCACACACACACACACACACACACACACAGGTTCGTAACTCTCTGTCAGTCATGAACAGATGGTCGAAGCACAATCAACAAATGTTTTATCTGGCTGAAATTTAAGACTTAAATTGTGTACAAATGTTTACAAAGTGGAATTGTGATGTGATCAAAAGGCCGCGTCCCGAAATGTGGGGCCAAATGCTCTTTCCTCGTCCTCATGATCAGAGAGAGGGTCACGCAGGTCCTGATTTGGGGGATTTACTTTGACTTTTGAAACAAGTCTCAAAAACAGAGACGTTCAGGTTCAGATAAAATTGAGGGATTTATGATTTCAGACTTTTATAGAACCAGCGAGTGCATCAAACATCCCTTGCAGTAAGTCTGAGTTAGAACACCTGAGCGCTGACGTCGTGTTAGTGATGAGTCAGCAGTGTGCAGTGTTAAAGCTCTCTGTTCAGACCGCTCAGTGTTGGGGTGTTACATCCTTCCACCGCAGAAATGCTGAATTTCCGTCGTTTATTTTATATTTGGTTACCTTTACTTCGTGACGTTTTAAATGCAGTGCTGTGCAGTGTTTTTGTAACATTTTGAACTCATTATCAATTCCGATTATTAATGTTATTATTTTAAGATGGGGCAAAAACTTTGGGACTTTTATAATAAATAAGAGTTTGAGGTCAATATTCCTCGAGTCAGTTGATCTGGGTTATTTTAAATGTTTATTTGTACTTTCTGTTATTGGACTGAGGTTTTGACTCAGACTTGCACAACACTCTTTTTTTGATTAAGGGACTTGTGGGTGTCGCTCTGCTCTCCAGGCAGTGGGGGGGGGTGTTTAAACTGAAAACACTCTTCACTTTCAACTGTTTTATGGATTATTAAGGATTTAAGGATTCACTTTAAACAAAGAAGTAAACTTTGATTCCTGTCGGGATCTGAGGTGAATCTGAGACAAACTGGCTTTTCTTTCTTTGATCTCTGAGATTCAGCAAACATCTAAACCACTTACAGTCAGGGATTTGTTTTAATGCGTAATTGATGCACCAGTTTAACTCTTACCCTGATGCTGACTCCATACAGAAGGTAAAGAGGCAGCATCAGTATTAATTCAGAGATGTGACTCACTTTGTTCATATGTGAGGGAGAACGTGATGGTTTTCTGTTGTAATGTTGTTCCATGTGAGTTGAAATGTGTTGGTGCTGATGATGATGTTTAAAAGCAGATACAGCCAGGTTCTGTATTTCTAACACCAGATGGTTATTCTTTAGAATCGTTCCCTTTATTTAAACAACAATAACATGGTGATAATTAAACGTTAAAGCTTTTTTATAGTTTACGGTCACAGACAGCAATCAGAACCCAACTGTTTTGTGACGTCAGGTTACGACAGACCTGCGTCAGCGCTGTACTGATGGACTGACAGGGACGTCTGTGTCAGCGCCGATGGTGGCTGGCATCATCGCTCTCGCTCTGGAGGCCAAGTCAGTTCACCTTTAATACATTCTCATGTCTGATGTCTAATACATTCTTATGATATCTGCTCATAATAAACAGTGTTTAACATTTTATTATGATAAAAAAATTAATCTATTGTAATTTTAAAAATATTTTGTAGGGTTTGAGTTCCAGTATTTTTTGTGTGAAGTTTGTATGTTCTCCTCTAGTTTCTTTGTAGTTCCTTATAGCAGTACACAACATACAGAAAGCCTATCACAAACTAATTATTTGGTTTTGATGGTGAGAGAATTAATTAATCAGTGTTAATTCAACTGATTACAAATGAAGTGTGCAGGATTTAAAATAATGTTTTTACAAAAACAGAATATTGTCTGCAGCTTCACAATGAGATCTGACCAAAAGCTCAAATGTTGAATTATTTTTTATTCCACTTTGTGTAGTTCTTCATTCACAGTGTGTTAAAAAGAACTTTATAGATAGTTTGTTAAACAGTAAAATCTAATTATTTATGACATATTAATTTTTTTTATTATTATTGTGTTTTCAGTCCGTTAATAACTTGGAGAGATGTTCAGCATCTGTTGGTGAAAACATCACGACCTGTTCACCTGAAAGCGAGCGACTGGAAAACCAACGCAGCTGGACACAAAGGTGCAAACGTTCAGAACTGACCAGCACTGATTCCCTTCATTCCTGTCTGCTTTAACATGTTTGTGTTGCGTGCAGTCAGTCACCTGTATGGCTTCGGGTTGGTGGATGCCGAGGCAATGGTAGTGGAGGCCAAGAAATGGAGGAAGGTTCCACCTCAGCACACCTGCACCAAAATGTCAGAGAGAAGAACCAGGTAAGGGCTCTCCGCTCTGAAATAAAAAGCTCCATGCTTTCCATCAACTGTTTACTTTAAAGTTATCATTAAGAGCAAAAGATACCAGCTTTAACACATATCATTTTGCAAATCCTGAACTTCTGTTCTTAATGTTTGTGTTAGTGCAGGAGGAAAATGAAAGCTCCTCCAGTTGTAGTGTAGCAGTCAGTTTGTCATTAAACTCATTTTGTTGAAAAATAAAGCATTGCAATATCATCTGGAAGCATCATGCCACGTGGACACATGGAAACGAGTACTGCTTGCTCGTCGTCTGGCACGTGGTCAGACTGTGGCCTTTCTGCACTGGATTCATGTCTCTGAATGATGCACGATCTTTTATTATTATTTTTATAAGGGTTTTAACTTAAAGCTAGCTTTATCATTTTCCTCTTGGTTTAGACATGTGTAGTTCCTTTCTTAATAAAACACTTAAAGTTTAATCTGTATTTTATTAAAACAGTAATTGTAACTTTTTTAAGATGCTGTTAATGACTTTAATATTCGAATAACAACAAATCTCAAATCAAAGCTCAACGTCTCTAAATGTTTCCTCCTACACAATAACCGCAAGTTCAATACTTTATAACTGTCTTTTGTCATGAAAAGAGCAGCACATGGGCGTTAGACCCGTCTCTGATCGTCTCCATCACAGCTTTAAATCTGTTTGTGTTGCTGCTGCCGCTGCCAGTGCGGATCGATGATTGGGATTTTATTAATGGTGGTAGAATAGCTTCAGCCGAAAGCTCATCCCAGGCCACCCTTTGAATCTCATTAGGCCGGAGCAGACGCTTATTGATTTTCTATCGGCCTTCTCCGCACTGTGAAAAATGTAATGTCCTCACGTGATAAACCGCAAGAACAAGAGGAGCCCGCCATTTATTACTTATAGAACATTACAGATTGCCTTGTTTCTCTTACTTTAGGGAATCATGGGCCATGTTTATGACTTTATTGTTGGCAAAAATAAGGAACTGAGCGTTTTGACAAAACTTTTTTACAAAAAAAGAGTTCTGACAAAACAAAAAAAATTTGGTTTTAAAAACCTATTAAATAGAAATGAATTCTGAGATTTCAGTAATGATTCAGCACATTGTTTTTATTATATACCTGATCTACATTTTACTGTGATTTTCCACCTGTGAAAACCACTCAGCCAACCTGAAAAGGGTGTAGTCCCACACTGAACTTTCTTTTTGTAGATTTTCAAACTCCTTTAAATGCTTTTATTCATTTAACAATAGCAGATGTACTCGAAACTGCAGACACACAGTGGCAGCAGATGGTGTTAACCAGACACCAGCTCACAGGTATTTATAATTTTCCGGGCCGTCGTGCCAGCTTTGAGCCACTCGCTTTTTCTTAAGATTCCCATCTACATCAACATCTTCATCTACATCAATATCTCCATCTACATCAACACTCTATTGTTAAAAGACAGAGTGTAAGAAAGACAAAAGAACGAGCGCCCACATGCCACATCATGTGTCAGGATTCATATTTTTAACAAACATCTCTTAAGTAGATTTTACACTTGAACCATGATACATCTGTTTGTAAAGATCAAGCTGTTCCAGATTCCATGCCATAAAGACTGGAACTTCAGAGAGATGAGTGTTTTTCTGTATTCTGAACGCTCGCCCACCGAATGACGCCGGAGTGACACAGTGTGATAAGATCCAAGTTTTGATGGACTTACTTTGCCACCATCTGTCCTCTGGTTGTCATAAATGTGTTTGTTCTCGTTCATGGTGTGAGGCCAATAAAACCATGCAGCGCCGAAAAAAAACGAGTTTGAGCTCAAATAATTTCCCACATCTCCACAAACTGAGCAAACAGACGAGCCGTGCTGGAGCTTAATGAGACGCCAGGCAGAGATGCAAATCCCGCTGCTGGTTTAGTTTGTTTTCCTACTTTGCAAATAAGCCCGAGGTTATGTTAAATTTCTGGCCCTTGACTCTTGTTCATAAATAATTACATTTTCAATTTAATGGGCAGAACTTTACTTAAAAATGTATATCTTTAACATCAGTTAGAACTTGTGTTTTTTTTTAATCAGCTGACTTTCATTTTAATGTGGTACAAAAAAATTCTAAACAATTAATTTAATTACAGTGTTTTAATTACATCTGCACCAGCTTAGGTGCTTCTGTGTGTAGGTTGTGTATGTTCTCCCCATCTCTGCTGCTGGTGTAATGAACATTACAGGTGTATCTGTGCAGGTACATCAGACCTGATCAGAAGCTGAACGTTAGCATGATGAGTACAGGCTGCGGTGAGCATCCACAGCATCAGGTGACCTTTCTGGAGCATGTTGTGGTTCGCCTTCTAATCATTCACCCACGCAGAGGAGATCTGGAGATCAGCCTGATCTCACCATCAGGAACTCGCTCTCAGCTTCTGGCTAAAAGGTAAAGGAAATTATTATTATTATTATTATTATTATTATTATTATTATTATTATTATTATTATTATTATTATTATTATTATTATTATTATTATCAGGTGTTTCTTCATTTCTGCTGTAACAGCTGTCTGGGAAAACTCTTTAAGAATCAGTTTAAGTATAAGTTAAGTTTAAGTTAACATGATTCAGTATAAATACATTAAAAGACTAATTATTTGTTGTTTGTATTTATTGTAATTGTAATGGGCTTTAAAAGCAAATATATACTAACTGTAATTATTAAAGGCTATTTGAATATAATTCTGCAGTATTAAGAACGTTGTTGCTTTGTTTTAATTTCTAACATTATATGTAAATGTTTTTATGTTTTTAAAAGATTTTTACCCAAAATAAGGAGCTAAACCATTAAACTGATCTTTTTGTTGATTGTAAAGTTGCCTGTCAGGTTCATGCAGTGACCTTGGAGCTTCTGTTGTTCTTAAATTGCCTTGTATTTCTGCTGTGGCTCCTTCTCTTATTATTTATCACTCACAGACACAATTACCTCGTCCAAAGAGCTTACTTAAGCCTTTACAAATATGACCAGAGACAACAGACTAATGGTGCAATCCCTTATTCTCTGCTTTGGTCACTGACATGCACTGAAGCCTGGTGTGGCGCTCCTCTGTCCAGCACAAGATATTTTTAATGTGACATTCACCTTGTTTTTGTCGTGCTGAGAGTCATTCCCATCACCTCATTTTCTTATGAGGCTGTAAATAACCAGGTTCTGTTAGTATGTGCTCTCTGTGTGGTAGATGCTCAGGTTACTTTAAAGTTTAATTGTCCTCAAAGGTCAGACCAATTTTTTTTTATCTGCATTAGTAAAGTTCAGCTTAAACCCATCACCCCTGAATTACATGTGTAGTGTGTTGCAATGTAATTAAAGTATTAAACCTGAACCCTAAAAACATCCTGGTGAAAATGAAGGAAACGCTGATCCTGAATCAGAGCTTCTTTTATTTTCATGACTTTAAATCAAAAGGTTTCCTTCTGATTTTGTAATGAAGGCATATTAAAGGAGCTGTACTGAATTAAGAACCTAATAAGTGGTGTCTAATGGAGAGCTGCTGTACTCCATTAGCTGAAAGAGGTAGCTGTGATGGTTAGATAATTATGGGATGTTTAGTTCTGCAGACTTTTTAGCTGGAATTCTGTTGCTCTGTCTTTCGTCTTCGGTCCGCAGACTGTTTGATAACTCTAATGAGGGATTCAGGAACTGGGAGTTCATGACAGTGCATTGCTGGGGAGAGAGGGCAGAGGGGACGTGGACTTTGGAGATCTCTGACTCGCCCTCTCAGCTCAGAAATCTGGAGATTCTGGGTAAGGATGAGAATCAGAGCTCTGTGAGAGCTTACCATCATTATGGGAAAAGCATTTTGTTTAGCAGATCTTTGTGATTTTGTTCAAACAGCATAATTATACATACAAAATATATGCAAATTATCTGTATGTAAGACTGTGAGCTAAGTTCACTCTCGTTTACTCGCTCGTTCAGCTTAAATTATAAAAATAGAAATAATAGACCAAACACACACATGACTGTCATTATTCTGTTTATTAAACGATGAATTAATTTTGAGTTATACTCGCTCTCACTCTCTCTCTCTCTCTCTCTCTCTCTCTCTCTCTCAGGTAAGCTGAAGGAATGGACTCTCATTTTGTATGGCACAGCAGAGAACCCCTACCAGTCTCAGAGTTCTCAGCACTCTCGTTCCCGGATGCTGGAGATCCCTAGCATTAGGAACCCTGAACCTTCACCGAGCACACCTCCACAACCTGAGGAAGAGGAAGATGAGTATAATGGTAAAAAGAAACTCAAAATTTGACTTCACTTGAAACTAATTTTTACAGCTGAATCTGCTGTAACAATCAAAGTGAAAACACATTAAACTGAAATCATTTAGATGTTCAAATCCAATCATACACCTACAGGACCACACTTATGAGCTGATTCATACAGATAATTGTCATTAGTGGAAGCAGCTTTAATTAGTGGTGTATGGTAAACAGCTCCCCGCGGTAATGCCATACTGTGGTGTTGGATTTAGGGCCGTGTCATCCTGAGTGTGGTGATCAGGGCTGCGACGGTCCAGAGGTGGAACACTGTCTCAACTGCATCCACTTCAGTCTGAGCAACTTTAAATCCGGAAGGTAAATCTCATCAGTAAACATCCATCCATTCATTCATTATCTTCCCCTTAATCCCACTCTATATGGGGCAATTTGGAGCATTAAATTTACCTTGAAATCATGTCTTTGGACTGTGGGTGAAAACCAAGCAAACCAGATTTTACTGATGTTGGAGAACATACCAATCATAAATGTGTAAACAAAAACAAGAACACCTCAGAACCTCTTATGTTTTGTGCATGACTGCTCCCGGTGTACAGGAGGTGTGTCAGTCACTGTCCTCTGGGATACTTTGAAGACAGAGAGATGAGAAGGTGCAGACGGTGTCATCAAGGCTGTGATAGGTGTGAAGGGCAGGGTGCAAACAAGTGTAACTCATGCTGGAGAGGGCGCTATTTTAACTCAGAGGAGAAGTCTTGTGTGGAGACCTGCCCTGCGGGGTTCTTCCCTGATGATGGTGAGTCGGAGACGAAGAGCTCAGAAACAATCCTGATTCTAATTCATTCTGATTATCAACTCACTGATACTAATTAGTCTTAATAAACAGATGTATACTGAGTTTCTGTCCTCATAAGTCCTTCCCCTTCACCCTGCAGCTCTGAGACAGTGTCTGAGGTGCCATAAGAACTGTAAGACGTGCCTGCATGATTCAGACAGGTGTACGGCCTGCAGTAAAGGTTTCAGGTAAGAAAGAACTTCATCTCAGTAATCTACTATAGGATTTAATCTGTTAAAATCATGTAGATTTCAACGTTCACCCTCCAGAATACGCATGGTAATCAGGGTATATAATGTTCTACTGCTCAGAATGTTAGGATATAAATGCAGATTCCTGTCATCTGTCTGCAGTGTGTGCTGTCTGTCTCTCTGTCTGTGCAGCCAGCTGCAGCTCTAACAACATCCTTTATTTCCAGCATTCAGAGAAAATCATCTGCACTTCGCCTCGAGTCACGAGCTGATGGAGAACCTTTAAACACTTTGGTTTCTTCATTTAGAACTTTGACTTTGTTTAGTTGTGGCAGTTTTTAGACTTTTCAAATCCTAAAAAAAGTTCAAGAGAATGAGGAGAGCATAAAGGTGTTAATGCAGCTCGGAGTTCATTCAGCTCCTCGTGTTCGCCAAAGGCCTAAATAACCTCAGGTACATCCCTGAACTGTCGGAAGATAAAATAAAAGTTAAGAAATTCTCAATCCAATTACAACTGCATTACATTAGAACATTTATTTTAAATAAATGAAAAAGCAAAAAGTCTGACAACTGGAATTATTTACCAACACTAGTAAATGTATTAAATATAATAAATGGTTTGTGATAGAATGCTGGAGAATTCAACCTCAAACTTAAGATGATCAAAGACAACAAAAAGCCTTGAAATCCAAACTTAACAAAAGAAAGAATTTATGAACCCTTAACATTGAAGATGGACATGCCAGAGAACCCCGAAATCATGACACAGATACACAGTGTGATGAGGGAGTGGACGTTACCATGGGTTTTAATTGTATTTTTTTTTGTTTGTTTTGTAGTTTAGCAGGGATGACCTGTGTTCCAGATTGTGACAGTGGAACCTTCTTTAACCTGGAGGAAATGACATGCAGCTCCTGCCATGTTTCCTGCTCCACCTGCACAGGTCGTTCCCTCTAATCCCTCGCTCTGGTGTTGTTCCTTTTTTATTATTATGTTGGATTTGTAAATATCTAACTGTGTTACACTGGAGTATGATCTCAGGACCTCCGCGCTGTGATCGCTGTGTCAGAGTTTATGGAGATTCATGTGTTTGGTTAATAATTCTATTTGTACGGATGAGCTTTGTGTGTTTTAACTCTGGACAGCGTGTACACACTGGGTTCTGGATTTTCCACCTTGTTTAACTAAATAAACATCAGTGTTTTAAAATGTTAAACCGTCACTTTGTTTTTACTGATTTAGGATCAGGAGTGGAGGACTGTCTCCACTGTGCCCCGGACTTCCTGCAGCAGGAGCGACGCTGTGTGCACAAATGCAGCCCCGGGTTCTACCAAGGCAACAGTATCGGGTTCCTACAGAAGATGTGCCACAAGTCAGTCTTTTGCCTTTTTTTACGGTTAATACATTTATTTAAATTTTCCTTGGTGCTCCACAAACACAGGTGGGTTAGGTTTGGGGCTTCAGCATATATGTCTTCTGGTTATATAAGTCAATGGCACTGCCAGCTGGAGAACATGACGTGTTCTGCCTCTTTCTGTGCGACCCTGTGGTTGATGCACTGGGTCAGTATACTCACCTCAGACACAAAGCCAGTATATCAGGTGACTTTTGCTTTATTAACGTCACCTGAAGCATAGAGAAGATTTAACAGAGTCTCTTGGAGGCTTGGCTCGTCTGGAAGTTTGGACAGGCCGCAGATTTATATCTTAATGTGTGGAACCACAGAGGAGAGAGAAGCTGATGAGACCAGACAGGCATAAAATAAGGGTAAGTTTGACCCTGAGGAAGGATATCCAGAGCAGGGGGCATCACCCAAAACCATGGATGCTTTCTGAGGTGAGAGCAGAAGAGCAAAACCAAAGCAGTCAGAATCATCAAGTTAAAATAAAGTGTATGAGTCTGAACTTGAACCTAAAGCTGTGTTTAAGTTTTAGATTTAGTACAGAACTTTGTTCTGGCTGTACCTGTCACTTCTCCTGATGCTCTGTTCTTTCTATATCGACTCACTCAGAGACTATATCATTTTTATATAATTAGATCTTTATTTTTAATTACGTACACAGCTTTGTTATGGGTACAGCTTTGCTATTACCTGGTTATGTCTGATGTCTTTAGGAGGAAATGCTTTTGTGTTTATTATTATAGATATTTTATTAATAAGTAAGCTGTAGTGATGTGGTCATCGGTGCCAAATAAAGTTCTTTAGGATGATTTGAGACTGCAGAAGTGTGTGTGCAGTAATGACCACATCACTGTGGGTTACTTCCTCCTCGTCTGCTCTGTGTTTTATGTATAACGTCAGATGTGAAGAGAACTGTGTGAGCTGCCAGGGACCGGGATCGAGCTGTGCTCAGTGCAAAGAGAGGTACAGCCTGGTCAGCGGGACCTGCATCATCGATGCAACCTGTAACAACGGTAACACTCACACATTCAGCTCTCCTGTTTCAAATCCTGTTTAAATTGTAATGTGATATCAGTGCTATATGAACTTCATTACTTTGCACCTGGCTCTTCGCTGGAGAAGAAAAGAACTTAGTCAGCAGAAACTTTTTGAAAAGAAAAGCTTCAGTTTTAGTTCCTGGAATCCGGACCCTTTTAAAAGAAGAAACAGCAGCTGCCCTGAGAGGGCATTCATCAATTCTGTGAAGCAGGCAGGGAAACTTTTTTTGGAGGTCTGAAGCAGTGCCCACAGCAAAGCCATGTGATATTTTACTTTTACAGCAGAGAGCTTTTAAAGTCGGCTTGAGCTTTTTCTGCAGCTCTCAGACTTTTATTACTGATGAAGGAAAGTGAAGTGGAGATAGAGAAATATGCAGAGGAGGAGAATCAGGGGCCGGAATGGAGAGTGAATTCACTAGAGGAAGAAAGAAATGAGAAATAATCTGAAACTAAAAATTAATAAAGTGTTCAGATCTGAACACCCATTAATATACATGAAGTCAGTTGTATAACATATCAATCCTCTGCTCAGTTCTGATGATTTGTTTGTATATATGGACATATTACTAATTTATGGTCATCATGATTAAAGATTTATTGACTGAGGACGTGTTACTGTGATTACAACATGCAGAGGTTGTGATTTTAAGCACAAAACCTAACAAACCTGTCTGAATATTAAAGCTCCGCATTCTCACAGTGTCATACATTTTGGTGGCATTTTCCAGATGTTGATTTCATTTGCGTGATCTAAAAACGCAGCTGTTTCCCCTGCAGTCTGACTGACACTGTCTGCGCTTTGCTGTTAGGTGTCAGCTTCTTAATTAATTCATGCTTTAAATCATTTTGTATGTTCCTCTTTGTTTAAAGGAGGTTGGAGCTTAAATCAGAGAAGGACCTGGATGCAAGGTGGATATGAGGTGGAGGATGTGAGAGGGAATATAAAAAGTGTGTCATCACGCAGAAACTTTGTCACATGGCAGCCTTACTTTGAAAAACCCTTCCCACATGAGAGCAGAGATGTCTTTTATGTAGGATTACATAACAGAACCAGTGAACTGACCGGCCGGCCATGAGGGACACAGAGGGAGAGAGCTCGGCGGAGATACACTGAGAGGAAGAGGCACGGCATAAATCAGGCATTTACAGGAAGAAGGGGTTATCTGGAGCTTTGACTGTTTAAAAAAGCAGCTTATTAAAGAGGCAGATGACTTTAGGTTGACGGACAGAAGGTGGAAATTAAGGTGTAATTCATTAACCTTTAAATGAAATGACATGCCCCTGCAGAATGTTTACCCTGACACAGTATGTCTTATAAATGAAGATATTGTTTAAGACACTTTCACTTTAAAGTGGAAATATAGAACAATTCATAACCTGTTTACGGAAAGTGCACGTAAAAAAAGTCTCTGGTGCCATCTGCTGGTGTTTACATAAAATTGCATTGTTTAATTACACCTGCATCAGCACAAAGATGTCACTTATAAGGATTCTCTCTCTCTCTGTCTCTCTGTCTCTCTCTCTCTCTCTCTCTCTCTCTCTCTCTCTCTCTCTCTCTCTCTCTCTCTCTCTGTCTCTCTCTGTCTCTCTCTCTCTCTCAGCTGATGAGTTGTTCTGTGACATGGTGAAGTCCAACCGGCTGTGTGAGAAGAAGCTCTTCCGTCAGTTCTGCTGCAGAACATGTCTGTTGACCGGGTGAATGAGTGAGGGACAGTAGAGCAGAGCAGGTCACCGCTTTCTGTAGCTGAGTTTCCTGATGTACATTTTAAACCCAGCCCTAAAAATTATTTTAACCTGATTAGTACTAATAGATTAGTGTAATCAGTGTAAGAGGTTCTTGCACTCGCCTGTTTTATAAAGTCTGGTTTGTGTAAAGTTGAGTTTATTTTTTAATACAAATAAGACATCAGGACTGCGATTTCAGTCTGAGTCATGATGAAACATTACATTATATTATCATTCTGTATATACTGCAGGGGGTGGGGTGGGGCTGTGGGGGTGGTGTTTTTGTGTAGACTGCAGTATTTAACATTTCTTTCAGTCACAGATTTTCTGTCCCATTCATCTCGTCCCTGTTGCGCTGACCTGCGCTGACCCTTCGTAGAATTTGGATTGATGTTGATAAACATTGGTTGGACGATGAGAACATGAACTTTTCTTGTGCACTTCCTTGTGTTCTGCTCACATTCCTGATGGGATACACAGGATATTGAACTTTAACTTCCATGCTCATGTTCCATTCACAGTGTAAATTATGTTTACAAATCCTAAAGCATCCAGAACACACACACACACACACACACACATTTTATTTTTATCTGTTACATGATCGTTCATGCTGAAGGTGTTTATGCTTATTTTAGAAAATAAACGGCTCAGTTGAGTTTTTTCCTCCTGCTTTCTGTTCAGATTTATGGCTTTCAGCAAAAATCCCAACCTGTTTTTCACTTCGGACAGCATCTTCATCATCATGGCACTGCATAAGACCCCACATAACTAACAGCATACGGTCACACCTCTCTTTATAAAGGTCTTTTGGCTATTGTTATGTGCCTCAAACAGTTTAGGAAAGCTCCCTTTCTCTTCCAACAAGACTGTTAACTAACTGAGCACAAACGAAACAAACATGAAGAATGTTGAAGGCCTCTGGTCTACTGAGCTCCTACAGGTGTCTACATACTTTTGACTGAACAGAATAAAAACATTGTTCTGTTATTTTACAACATAGCATTTGTAACAGATTTACAGATTTAATTCTGTAAATTAATTGATTAGGTATCAAATCAAATGATAATATGTTTCGAATTTTAGTAAACAATTCAAATCGTTGAACTCTTAAAATATGTTTTTAATACTTTCAAATGAGTTCAAGTCTCAATAAACCTGATTATTTAAAATGCGAAGTGTTTACAGTATTTAAGTTAAATGATAACATTGTATTTTATAAATATTCATTTATTCATTCATTATCTCCCGCTTTATCCTCTATTAGGGTCGCGGTGGGGTTCCCCATGCCCATCCAGGGGAGAACATCTCGGGCGCTGGGCAGATTGACCCAGGACAGGACACCAATCCATCGCTGGGAATGTATTTTATAAATAATGTGTTTTAATTGTCATGTCATTTTATTTTGAACACGGACACCGACTGCAGTAATTAGTGCAACGCTGCCGCTCCAGTCCAGAAGGCGGCGCCACTGTTGATGTGATTTGAATTGTGCTGCTCGGGAGGCTCGTTATCGGAGAGCCGTGTGCTGCTGCTGCGTGTGGAGTCTGTGGTTGTTGTGTCTGCGCTCCGTTCGCTCTTTGTTCGCGGCGTTTAGTTTTGTTGTGTTGCTTCGTCGTCATGGTGAAGCTGTCGGCTGAGTTAATCGAGCAGGCGGCTCAGTACACGAACCCGGTCCGGGACCGAGAGCTGGACCTCCGAGGTGAAGCTAACGATGCTAACGCAGCGGGTCGTGTCTCAATCCGTACAGTCTTACTGTTTGTAGTGCACTACGTAGGGTACATGCCGTATCATGTTGAATGGGGGTGTAGGGACTAAGTGTAGGAGACTGGTAGCCGTTTAGGATTCGCATGTCGGCGCCAGTTTTAGCGCTAAAATACAATACAGATTTATTATGACGATTGTACTTTCATTTAAATGTTGTTATACAACCACCTTATACTGTAGGTTATTACGTCATATATCTCAGGTTGATCATCTCAGTTTGATTGATTAAAAGTTAAATGCGATCTTTTTGATATAAACTCGTTAATATTCCAGCTGCTGCAGTGGGCTGAACTGAGGCCTTCCCCAAACTGTTTCTGCCAAGTGTCTGCTGTGATGTTAACGTTCTTACACGTATCGAATTGATGAACATTAGTGTTGCTTCGTTGCAGAAACGGTTTATGTTTCTTAATGAATCTGATTTGAGGTTGTTTTGTTTTCAGTGAACTCTAAAGCTGTGTTTTCTGTGTTCAGGTTATAAAATCCCTGTCCTGGAGAACCTCGGTGCCACTCTGGATCAGTTCGATACGATTGATCTGTCTGATAACGAAATCAGAAAGCTGGACGGATTCCCGCTGCTCAAACGACTCAAAACCATTCTGGTGAATAACAATCGAATCTGGTGAGAGGGTCCCGTCCTCTACATCCCAAATCCGTTCACTGTGATCCTCACGATTTACATACAGTTTGTTTCCTCAACGCACTTTAACCAATCAGAATGCAGGATAACAGAGTTCAGATTTAATAAGTCACTGTTGAACTCAATACTTTAAGAAAATGTAATCCTATAAAGATAAATGTTCTCTAGCTTTAAATAAATGACCCAGGACAGTTGTTGGCCTCCGTTCTGATGCTCATGATCGTTTGTGCAGTCGCATCGGAGAAAACCTGGAGCAGGCGCTTCCGAACCTGAAAGAGTTAATCCTTACGAGTAACAACATTCAGGAGTTGGTGAGTAGATTCGGTTCTTGAACTGAAACCTTGAAACTGATTCTGGTTGCATTGCGTTTGTTTTATATGATTCATAACTGTATTAATAATTATTCATTAATTTTCAGGGGGATTTGGATCCTCTGGCTTCAGTCAAATCTTTAACTCTTCTCAGGTATTTTTTTATCTGTATACATCAGTGATTGGCAGATGGTTATAACACTGTGATACAAAAATGACATGACATGAATTTTTCTGACAGTCTCTTAAGAAACCCAGTGACCAACAAGAAGCATTACAGGCTGTATGTTATCAACAAGCTTCCACAAGTTCGTGTTCTAGATTTCCAGAAGGTCAAATTGAAGGTATGGTCAGAAACTACGGACACACCATTTGATGTTTACTGGTTATTGGTGGTTTGAGGTCAGAATTAAAGATGGAACCAATTTTAAATATCTGTTTACGTCCCGACCTCCTACATTACTCTCACTCTCTCAATGTTTATATTTGTTATGATCAGTTCTGTCATCTTCAGTTAAAGACTTCATAATCAGTGTTATATTTTGGGATGTGTCCTGATGCTTCTGAATTCTGTGATTGAGCATCGCGGTACATGAGCCTCTGTGGGATTGTGGTGCTGCAGCGCTCCCTGGACTCCCTGCTCTGATTAACTCATTTTCTTTGGTGCTTTTTACAATTGCATCATAATTTTATGTTGATGTGAAGTGTTTTATTTTTATTAATTAGTCCTCAGCACATACTGATGCAGTTGTTTGGGTGGGAGGTGCTGCTGTGTGTGTGTGTGGTTATGCTTGTTCTCTGTAACTCTGTGATGTATCGTCGCAGGAACGTCAAGAAGCTGAGAAAATGTTCAAAGGCAAACGTGGTGCTCAGCTTGCAAAGGATATTGCCAAGCATTCAAAAACGTAAGATGAAACCCCCTGATGAAGCTCAGCTCCTCCAAATCACTGGACCTGGGAAATGGAATTGGGTTCAGAAGCCATGCGACTGTTTCTGGATTGAATCCAAATAAATCAGAGCCGAGTCTAAAGTAAAGATCTAAAGCTGCTCTCCCATGTACTCAGAAATCGTGATCAGAAATTGGGGACTTTAGGGGGACGGTTCATTATTTTGGTCCAGGTTTCTGAATTCGAATTCGGATGGAGAGCAGTGTGACCCATACAGTGTATTTCTGGAGAGCTGGCTTGGGGCTTTTCTTTATCTGTATCAGTTTATTAACAAAAGATAAGATACATGAGATACTACACTCTGATTGGTGGAACGCTGGTTAAAAGGCTGCAGGGGAATTCACTCAGACGAAGCTGTAACCGCCGCTGTGTGCCTCCCCGTGTCGTAGGTTCACCCCCGGAGCCGGACTGCAGGCTGAGAAAAAGAAGATGGGACCATCTGCAGCTGATGTGGAAGCCATTAAGGTGCTAAGATGGTTCAACTTAAGTGAATGAATTATAAAAAAAAGAAGTCATAAACATAACTATCTCTTTCCTCCATATAGAATGCAATTGCAAATGCTACGTCACTAGCGGAGGTGGAGAGGTTAAAGAATCTGCTGCAGTCAGGACAAATTCCGGGCCGAGAGAACAGACAAGGTGACATTTAGAGGAGAAAGAATACAGTGTGATGAAGCTCTAAAGCACTGCAGGAACTTATATGTACAGTGTGTGTGTATAATGTGTGTATATTATTATTGAAACAGTTATTAAAGGTTCCCTCTGTGGGAGTTCAGTCAGGATCAGTGCTTGGGGGTTTTAAAGGCTCAGATTTCTAATGATCTGTTGATCATCAGTGGAGAACCTGGTTTCTGTTAATGCTTTATTAGGAGCACACAGCATGATGGAGGAGGAAGAGGAAGAAGAGGCTGAGGCTGAAGGAGGAATGCAGGAGATGATGTACACTGCGGGTGACGTGGAGGAAGCTGAAGCTGCAAACGGAGAAGACATGGAGGAGGACATGCACGTTAACGGCTCGTAGTTTAATGTCGTGGGCTTTTTTCTTTTTTTTCCTCTTTGTGTAAAATTTTTTTGAAATGTGACCATTTTTAGTTATCATTAAATTTTCTAAGAATTAAAATCATGTCTTGTGGCTTTTTACTTGGAGCTCATTCTGTAGCTTATTAAAATGTATTTTATAGATGTAAATGAGGAAATGTAACAAACGTAGAGTGTGGGATTATCAATCTGAAGATTGTGGGTTCAAATCCCAGCTCCACTGGAGTGACTGATGTGGATCCATCAGCAAGACTCTTAACCCTCATTGCTCCAGGGATGCTGTGGTCATCCCTGTACCTGACTTGTTACTCGCTTTGAATAAAAGCATCTGCTAAATGACTACCCATCCATTTTCTTCTGCTTTATCCTCTACTGGGGGGGGGTGACGTTTCAGGCACTGGGCAGATACACCCAGGACAGGGTGCCAATCTATCCCTATGCACACACTCACACAGACACTATATGGGGCAATTTGGAGAATTCAATTGACCTTGATCCATGTTTTTGGACTGGGAGGAAACCCATGTGGACATAGGGAGAACATGCAAACCAACCAGATTGGGAATCAAACCTGGAATCATTAGTGCTGAGAGGAGAACATACTAAACCACTAACTTTTAGTTTGATTCAGTATTTCTCACTTTATTGCAGTTTTTCTGCGAAACCTGAACTGTATAAACTGAAGCGAAGACGCGGTTCTGACGTCAGAGTTTTACAGGGAGGGCGTGGTTTGTTGTAGCCCCGCCTCCGCTACCCTCTCCTCTGTTCCACGTCATTCTGCCGTTTACGGAAATCCTGTGTGTGTGTTTTTAAAAACGCTGCGTCATGTCTCTGTGTGAAACGTTGAGTTCTGAATAAAAGACGGAATCTGAGTGAAACGTCGCGGTTTGCAGATGGAGGTGGAGCGCGGAGCTGCGGCTGTGAACCCCGGACACGGCGGAGCGACGCCGGAGAACCGAGACGTCAGCGTTCTCCTCACGTTCTGTACGTAACACTGTTACACCGTAACCCGCCGTTTAACGCGTTTAAAAACGGCGAGCCGCTCCGAACAGTGAGCCCTGAACCGGGCCGCGTCCTCTGCTGATGAACACGGTGTACGGTGTGTGTTATAATGCCGCCGTGACGTCAGAGTGTAAGACTTACTTACACTTTGATTTGATCTGTTTTTATTATGTGTACGGATTTAGTTTGAGCTTTGTGATTGGCCAACAAAACCGAACACAAACCTTCTAAACCAATCACACGATACGCTGCACTGAAAGGGGGCGGGATGTGTGGATCGTAAAGACTGCTTTAATGTTCACTGTCACGCTTTATAAGTTTTTAAGTCCGAATTAATCATCAGATTTTATTTCAATATTTAATTAATGATCGAAAAAATTGCAAAATTTCCCCAGAAGAGAGCAGACAGGTTGGTGACGTCAGCATCTTTAAATGAAAGTAACCATCCATCCATCCATTATCTCCCGCTTTATCCTCTATTATGGTCGGGGGGGGGGGGGTTAAACGTTTCGGGCGCTGGGAAGATACATCCAGGACAGGGGGCAATCTATCTCTGGACACACACTCTATATGGGGCAATTTGGAGGATTCAATTGACATGAGTGGCGGCACGGTGGCTTAGTGGTTAGCACGTTCGCCTCTCAGCGCTAGGGATTCCCGGTTCAAATCCCCATCTGGGTGGAGTTTCCATGTTCTCCCCGTGTCTGCGTGGGTTTCCTCCGGGTTCTCCGGTTTCCTCCCACAGTCCAAAAACATGGATCAAGTTAATTGAATTCTCCAAATTGCCCCGTTTAGAGTGTGTCTGTGCGAGTGAGTGTGTGCCCAGCGATGGATTGGCGCCCTGTCCTGGGTCTATCTGCCCAGCGCCCGAGATGTTCTCCCCTGGATGGGCATGGGGAACCCCACCGCGACCCTAATAGAGGATAAGCGGAAGATAATGAATGAATGAATTGACATGATCCGTGTTTTTGGACTGTGGGAGAAAACCGGAGAACCCGGAGGAAGCCCATGCGGACACGGGGAGAACATGGAAACTCCACCCAGATGGGGATTCGAACCGGGAATCCCCAGCGCTGAGAGGAGAACATGCCAACCACGAAGCCACCGTGCCGCCCTGAAAGTAAAGGTTTATTTAAAGTGCAGCGCGTCTGTCTGCAGAACTCATCTGATCACTGATGTGACTTTGCCTCTCAGTGTCCAGCTTTTTCTCTGAGTTCGGTTGGTACCTTCTGGTTCTGTGTGTGGGACTTTATTTCCTGATCCAGCATGTGAGTAAGAGCAGAACCCGACCCGACCCGAGTGGAACCTCAGCTGTCAGTCAGGGTGAGAGACGATTACACGATACTCTACAATACATAAAGTACATCAGAGATGAGCTGGTGCGGTTACAGCTGCGTTTGGTCTCCTCTGTAGACCCGGCGTCTGTGGTTCAGAGGCAGGAGGCGTTGGAGGCGGCGCGCCGTCGGATGCAGGCGGAGCTCGACGCCAAGGCCGCAGAGTTCAAAGAGAAACAGCAGAAAGTGAGCGTCGCTCAGGACTGCACATAGCACCACACCAGCTCTGACTCTGAACTCACTGTGATGTGTTTCAGCTTGAGGAGGAGAAAAGACAAAAGAAGATCGAGATGTGGGACAGCATGAAGGAAGGGAGGAGTTATAAAGATAACAGGACACTGGCACAGGTCAGAGGTCAACTGAATCTCCCCTCAGTGTGAATGAGTCTTAATGAAGCTGCAATGTGAAGGTTCCTTTTTTCATTCGATTCAGAACCACGATGAAGCTTCCAGTTCGTCCACGGCGACGAGACCAAAGACGGACAAGAAGCCTCTGCGTGGTGGAGGTAATATCACTGAACCATGCCGACCGTCCGTACACGTCCTGTTGGAGCTGTTAGTTAATCCAGACTAAGATTAATGTTTGTTACAACCAGTCTGAAAACGATCAGATCCTAAATGTACTTATTTATATTGATCTTACTCTGTGTGTATGTGTGTGTGTGTGTGTAGGTTATTCACCATTGACTGGTGATGGAGGTGGAACCTGCTCTTGGAGACCAGGCAGACGGGGTCCATCAGCCGGTGGATGAGGTTAAAGGAGGTCAGAGGAGTGTGATCCTCGTGACCTCTGACCTTCCCACCCGCACCGGTAGCAACTAGAAGCCGTTGGAGTTCACCGAGGTTCGGCAGCAATGATTTGTATTTTAGACTGAACTGAACTATCTCACAGCTCAGATGTGTTCTCGTCTTTAAGTCCTCTGTGGTTCAGGGTTTTAGGTTCTAAATCATTTGTAAGCTGAAGCTGATGTCCGGAGGATCCGAACGTCCGTGAGCTCGACTGCTTTAAATGACGCCTCCTCATTAAAAGGTCCGAACCTGTGGGGGGGCTGATGGTTCACAGTTGTGAATGTGTCCTGATTTAACTTTACGTTGTATGATTGTTTAGTGAGTGACTGTCAGAGGACCTGCGTGTCCTCCGTTTAGTTGTCCTCTGTTCATTTTCTCAAACACTCTGTTCTTAAAATTCACAGTTTAGAAATAAAGTTCTTTGTGTGAACACCTGATCACACTCATTAACACAACAGCACAGCATCTGGTTCAGTTATGTGTGTCTGTGTCTCTGTGTGCTGCCGAACCGTGTGTGTGTGTGTGTGTGTGTGTGTGTGTGTCTGTGTGTCTGTGTGTGTGTGTGTGTGTGTGTGTGAGAGAGAGACACTTTAATCAAAAACAACATGATGGCTAGGACAGTGCAGAAACATCACCCCAAGAGCAATGAGGGTGGAGGGCCTTTGTCAAGAACTTAATGGACTCGGGTATTGAACTCTGGACATCTCGTATAGTTACACTTTTTTGCCATGATTTATTAACAATCATACACAACCTCCGGTGTCTCGTTGCTTTATAAATCTGTTACAAACACACTCTAAGGGGGAAAAAAAAGTTTGGGTAAATGTGTTTTTCAAAAGCAAAATTGTTAAAAATCTGATCTTCCACATATAATCCAGTTTTTAATATGGACACTGGGTAACTGGATTCTGGTTTCTCTAATCAGTTATGATCACCAATCAATTATCAATTATGATCTGAAAATCACTGCCGTCTAGTGGCCAAATTACAGAACGCAGTTTGTAAAAAAAAAAAAAAAAAGGAAAATAACGTATTTAGGGACCAGAACTACCCGTTTTTTTTAATCTGATAATCCACCCTCAGTGCTTAACACATTTTTTCTTCCTTTAAGCCACATGAGAAGCTCTGTATTCATTCACTTTGTTTTGTATTCATATTAAACTTTTATATTCTTTACACTGCTGCATTCAGAAGTTTGACAAACAGCTGAGGTTTAGCTCCTCATGTCCAGGACAAACCGATTATCATTCTATTTATTCAAAAAGATTCAAATTTTATGAAATCCTAAGCATCGTATTCTTAGCGGCGTATTAAAGTTGTGGCTCATTTTCTGATTATCACCACAGGGTGGCGGTAGAGACACGCCATTACAGCACAGTTGACTTAACGTTTTAAACGCAGTTCACAATTATATCGCGGCTTTAAAACATCACTTGGTTCATGTTCTTTAACTTCCAACTTGAACTTCTGTCCATAAAAAGTCTGGTTACGGAATTGTGGATCAGTGTTACACAACCCCCCCCCCCATACACACACACACACACACACACACACCAGTTTGTTTATGCCGTTTTAATAAATCGTGGTAATTCCAGTGAAATGACGTGTTTAACTGAAGCTGTTGCGGAACGCTGTCGACTCTGATTCACTTGAATCTGTTTTCATACAAAACATTTCAGTTCCATCTACATTTCAGGAGAAACTCTAGAAACTCTAGAAACTCTAGAAAGTCTCGACCGCAGTCCCAGTGAACAGCTTTGATTGGTCCCGCTGTTTAATACGTCATATTTCTCGTGTATAATAAAGTGGAAGGCTTATTAATATTCAGTTTAATGTTGATCAGTTTAGTTTCACTGAATCGCGAATGTAAGTGGAATTCTGAAGTTCTTTTTTGCCAGTCGTTTCCTTTATATTGCTGCATTTTGTTAGTTGAATGTTGGAACATAAACTATTGAAGTTGATTTTACAGTTCTGTACAAGTGAAAATAAATCGCTGTAGTAACGAAATAGCTGTATGGACTGAAACGGTGGCTTAGTGGTCAGCATGTTCTCCTCTCATGTTCGAATCCCAATCTGGCTGGGGTTTCCATGTTTCCCCGTGTCCGCGTGGATTTCCTCCGGGTTCTCCGGTTTCCTCCTACAGTCCAAAAAACATGGATCAAGGTCAATTGAATTCTCCAAATTGCCCTCATATAGAGTGTGTCTGTGTGAGTGAGTGTGTGTTCAGTGATAGATTGCCCCCCGCGTCTGCGACCCTAATAGAGAATAAAGCGGAAGATAATGAATGGATGGATGGATGGACTAAAACGTGGAAAGTATCCGGTAGGTGACGCTGTGAAGTTAATATAATCGCACTCCGTCCGCTCGCGTTCACTAGAAGAAAAGACAGACGCGTCGCTCGAAGCGTTCCGCTCGCTCGCTCTCTCTCTGTCTCTCTCTCTCTCTCTCTCTCTCTCTCTCTCTGTCTCTCACACACGCGCGCGCGCGCTGGTCAGTCGGTCGTACGGAAGGCTGTTGGCGGTGTGGGACTCAGTGAGTCCTCAGTCGGGAGCTGTAGTTCGGTCGGAGCTCTGCGGTGGATGGTGGCTGGTTGTTGGATGGATGAGCGCGGTGGTGGAGGCGGCGGAATGCGGCGGTGTGAGTCTCATTAACGGATTAATGACCATGAGAGAGTCCGGACCCGGTGCCGCGCTCTAACCGAGCCAGCGAGCGAGCGAGACCCACAGCCCCGTCCACAGCGTCCGCACCGCCCGCCCACAGAGCCGCCGCACGCGGCTGGAGTGATGGCAGCCCGGAGCCGCAGAGCGTGGTTCAGCGTGCTGCTCGGGCTGGTGGTGGGCTTCACGCTGGCGTCCAGACTGATCCTGCCCCGGGCCGCCGAGCTGAACAAAGATGGGCAGCGGCGCCGGGCGAGCGGCGGGGCGGGCTGCGGGAGAGCCGGGCCGCCGCGGAGGGAAGCGTCCGCCGCCGGCTCGAGGTGGCAGCCGCAGGACGGCGGGATGCTCCCCACGGAGCCGCCGGCTCCCGCCAGCCACAGCTTCCTGTTCGTGGGAGTCATGACGGCTCAGAAATACCTCAACAACCGAGCCGTGGCGGCGCATAGGTGAGTTCAACTAACAGAGTCCCACTAACAAAGCCGTGCATCACGACTGACACACACACACACTCACACACACACACTCACACACACACTCACACACACACACACACACACTCACACCTCTGTATCTAGAACCATACAGCCACCATCTGCTTTGTTTTCTGTAAGTTTTGCCTCCTCACCTTTACCTTCTGGGTTCCAGCTGCAGAACCGAGGCCACAATGACAAACATGCCGATTCTGCTTCACATTCATTATGAGTGTCATGGCATTTCACTTTTAACATGTTTGTCCTTCAGACCTGTGTTCTGGTGAGACAGCAGCTTTCCGTCTTTCCCTGCAGTCTGTGTCTATATCATTATAGACCTCGAGGTTTTTATTTAGGACTAAATGTATTTAAATCATCAAATGCTGAACTACAAACCAGTTTCTAATGCAGAATGGTGTTCTGGAGTTTGTTTGGTGTTGTGATCAGTCTTTTGGTCTTTATGGTTCAGCAGAGCTTCACTTTGTGTTGGTTCTCGTGGTGCCTCTGGAATCTTTACTGAGCGTTTCAGCCTCCAGCCCGGTGAAGTGACTTCAGTTCTGTAATCTGCTCTTATCAGTGAGTTGTTCTAAATGTGGACGGTTCCCAGGACAGACTCAGAAACACTCTGAAGTTACAGTTCCTGAAGTATTTGGTCTTAAGTCATATTCACATCAGGTTTTAACACTCATCCTGACTGACCGTCTCAGAACGGGCTTCTATTAGTATGTCGAGTTTACATGAGAAATGAGGTTTTATGTGACCACTGTCGCATTGGATATAGAGGTTAATCAATGCAGTGATGGAGAACATGTTAAGAGACATGTACAAGCGTATGTGTTTTATAAATGTGTAAGTAAGCATGTCCTTGGTTGTAAGGTCATCACAGCTGATAGAGGTCAGCATTATTCATTTATTACTTTAATAAAGAGTTTTTAATGAATGTAATGTGGATAAAATGTGTTTTGATTAAGCAGTCTGTGACATCAGTACCTCTCTGTAAGATGTGCTGAGGACACCACGCCCCGTGTGCGGCTGCCTGTCGGGAATTTAACAGGTTGATGAAAAGATTATTTTTAGATATAGTTTACGGAATTGAGGCTGTTGTTTTACTTTGTGCTTTAACTTTCTTTTTTATAAAAACAAAGATATTTAGTGAAAAACACAGACATAAATCTATCAACATTTTGTCCCTTTATTTACACATTTTTATAACTTGGTTGCAGAGTGAAAGTGTTTGACAGAGCACTCAGTCTGTTGCCATGTAAACAGGAGAATAAAGACCCTTTTGAAAACAATGATGACATGGTGTAGGGTTTTCTTCTTTGGTTTCTATATGTTTAAGTTCCAGGGATACACCTCCACCTACTGGCCCAGCATGGCTACTGTAACTGTAGTTGTTTTGTGTTTAAACTTTCTGCTTTCATACTTTTGGCCGTGTGTTAAACCTATTATCGCTAGGTGTAGATTTAACGCTTCCTCTCTTCCTCCTGCTTGTATTTTTTTAGAACCTGGGCTCAGACCATACCAGGAAAAGTGGAGTTCTTCTCCAGCGAGGGTTCCGACACGTCCATCCCCATCCCCATCGTGGCACTGAAGAATGTAGACGACTCGTACCCACCGCAAAAGAAATCCTTCATGATGCTAAAGTACATGCACGATCATTACCTGGACCAGTATGAGTGGTTCATGCGCGCAGATGATGACGTCTACATCAAGAGCGAGCGCCTGGAGAGCTTTCTGAGGAGCCTCAACAGCAGTGAAGCCATTTTCTTGGGCCAGACAGGCATGGGGGCGCGTGACGAGCTGGGCAAATTGGCCCTGGAGCCGGGCGAGAACTTCTGCATGGGAGGACCCGGGGTGATCATGAGCCGCGAGGTGCTGCGACGGATGGTGCCGCACATCCGACAGTGCCTGCAGGAGATGTACACCACTCACGAGGACGTGGAGGTGGGCCGCTGCGTGCGCCGCTTCGCCGGGGTGCAATGCGTCTGGTCCTACGAGGTGAGTGGAGGGTTTGAACCGTTTAAACCAGAGGTGTTCTGTAAAGCTGTGCTTCATTACTGTGTGTGTGTGTGTGTGTGTGTGTGTGTGTGTGTGTGTGTGTGTGTGTGTGACCTTTTCATAATGCTTTAGTTTCAGCTTCTGAAAGATTAGGAGAAGGGATTAAAACGAGTAAAATTTGCTTGCTGGTGCTTTTTGGTGTACGTTGTTCTAAAATCGGCTCGTTTTCATGACTTCTCCTGACTGTAATTTGGAGAATTGTAAATTACAGGGTGCAACCTGGCTGCTTTTCTCCTGCACTCACCATCCGAACTCCCTGGAAGCCATTAACGGTTGTAGCTCTTATGAGCCTGTGCTTTATGTGTATGTTTAGGTTTAAAGCATGTACATTCTTCACTGAGGATGCGGTAAGGTGGTTTAAGAATAACAGCTTTGTTCGCAGCCGTTTCGTTGCGAGCTGCGACGTCTCTAATGTTTCCAGGGCAACTGAAGAATTTACTTAGCATCTAGGGTTGGTTCTCTGGAGAACTGTCCAATAAACAACCAGCTTTAACTCAGAGTGAGCTTCCTTTTGGGTCTGTGGGTTGCATCGACCACATGAAGCGGATCCTGTGTGGTGTGTCGTTAGATTCAGATTGTTATATTTTGTGCTTCATGGTAATGAGATCTCATAATGAGATGCAAAAAGTGTCCAGCTGAAGGAAGGGTTTAAATATTTTATAAAAGTTTTTATAACGAGAGCACTTTTTAAAATGTTTAAAAAAAAAAGTTAATTACTTTAGTACTCAAACATCTCATCAACTGAGTAGCGGGTATAATAATGAGTGAAGTCCGTTATCTGGTGGATATCGTATCTAATGGAAGCTCAAAGTCGATGGCTTCTGTTCAGAACTCTGAGCGATCAGCACGGCGAGCAGGGCCTCATGGGAAAATACTTTCCCGGGTTTGCTCCTGACCCTGGATGAGGGGTGACCCTCTGTGCTGTGTGAACCATCGCTTACTTTAGATGGTTAGAAATGAGCGCCGCTGCGAAGCGACAACTTCCTGTCTGCAGCTACTGCGGTTCTACAGAGGAAGCTGTGGAGGCTGAGGAGACGCATGAAGTTAGAGCTTCAGAGGTGTTTGACATTCTGAGCTCTGGGATTAACATTCAGTTCTGTTTCTTTCAGGTTTTCTGTAATGTTTAACTTTAGCCCTCTGTTCATCAGTGGATATCGGACTCAGTTCGTTATTTATTAATCAGATCGTTATGAATAACTGCCCAGTTAATTTCGTCTTCGGTCCAACAGGGTGGACAAATGTCTGAATTCGCGCGGGTCAAACCTGTGATCTTCAGTCTTGTGATGGGACCAACAACCTGTTAACAGCGGAGCATGAGGCCATTTCTCTGATCCTTTTCTGCACGTGTTTCCATTGAGGGGTTAAGTGTGTGTGTGTGTGTGTGTGTGTGTGTCCATTGAGGGGTTAAGTGTGTGTGTGTGTCCATTGAGGGGTTAAATGGGCATCTGATTTGCTGTAATTGTATCTAGAGAGGTTTGAAGTGGAGTAACCTGCTGTTTCCGTTGTTGCTCTTCATCTTCAGTGCGGTGTGGACTCAGGATTCAGGGCAAATTTACTCAAATCATGGACTGTGAATGTTTGACTCCCTAAAATCGTTTTTAAAAGCTTGGAGGTGTTTTTTTATTGCATTGGCTCTCTGATGGAGCCTTGTCTGTAAGACGTCAGACACGGCACGTAACGATGGGAGGGGCCACAGGGCTTCTGCATTAATGAGGTGTAGAACACACAGGAGCTGGACTGACCTGACTTTCCTTTGGTTCTCATCTGTTCTGAGGTCCTTTATTTTTCTTCAGCACGTCAGCGTTTCTTTAAGTGCTTCGGCTGCATGGTGTGAAGATGCAGCGTAACTCTGTCCTCGTACCTCCTTGTGCACGTTGTCATGGCACCTAATCAAAGAGCTGACGATTTATTCTCTCCGACAGAGGAAGATTTTTCTCCATTAAGTCCCGCCATTCATCATCTCACACTCCTGTTTCTGTGGAACAGTTCCTCAACCAATCAATCGCATCTAGTCATTATTTTGGGACAGATTAAGGATTCTGTTCAGGTGTGTGAGTGTGTGTGTGTGTGTGTGTGTGTGTGTGTGTGTGGTGACCGTTCAACAAAAAAATAATTTTTACTTTTAATGACTGAGCATTACGGTTGTATCTGAAACGCACGAAAAGATGAAAAAAAAAAGAGTTTGTAATGAATCTTAATTAATAATTGTTGTTAAAACTGATGATAATTTAGTTGTTGAGCTGAAATGCAGACATCACATATTTTTTGCAAGTTGTTGCAGTTTTTGGGGGTGTGTTTCGTTCCCTCAAGATTTTAAGCTTCCACTGTAGATCTGGTGCTGGTTCCTCCTGGTGCCGGTTTCTAAATCTCTAGATAATAGAACATTGCACTAGATGACAATTCAGACATATTATCTTCCTCTCTGAACTAAAAATGAAATCAGTAGAATTACTTTATGTAATATTGGTTCCT
>JAFMOD010000795.1:74030-87646 GCA_019802435.1 Corydoras maculifer | reverse complement strand
CATCACATATTTTTTGCAAGTTGTTGCAGTTTTTGGGGGTGTGTTTCGTTCCCTCAAGATTTTAAGCTTCCACTGTAGATCTGGTGCTGGTTCCTCCTGGTGCCGGTTTCTAAATCTCTAGATAATAGAACATTGCACTAGATGACAATTCAGACATATTATCTTCCTCTCTGAACTAAAAATGAAATCAGTAGAATTACTTTATGTAATATTGGTTCCTTTTCGGTTGCTGCAGTAATTACATGTATTCGAATAAAACTTGCAGCGGCATTGTGGGTATTTTCTTGTGGACACAGAGTCTACACAATGCGTAACCACAAAGCATTGTTGACGAACCTTGTCTGGTATGTAGAGGGTCCTTGTGGTGGTGTTTTCAAAAGAGCAAAGTAAATTCAGGGAACGTGGCTGTATTTTGAGAACCGAACCACCCCGCTCATACAGTGGGGTTCCTCCCGAGCAGAACGCGGAGACGGAGTGTGCGGCTGTAATAACGTCACCCCGCAGGTTCGTCTGTGAGTACAGTTGTCACTGCGTTACTCGTTTCAAACCTTTTGGTAGTTGGGTGCCGGCAGCTGCAACACCTCTGAGGAAACGCAGCGGTCCCACAGTTGCACCGTGTATATCTTCGGTGGGAAATTGTGCTGATGCAGCAGATGTCAAACCACAGAGGCTTTCGGTGTGTGTGTGTGTGTGTGTGTGTGTGTGTGTGTGTGTGTGTGTGTGTGTGTGTGTGTGTGTGTGTGAGCGCGAGAGCGAAAAGCCGGATGCATCTCATCTGCAGTCGTCCTTTTAAACAAGTCCCTGTTTTTCTGGCGGAGTGGTCCTCCCACACAGGCTCCGCTCTCCATCACAGCTACGCAGTCTATTTCTTGCTTTAAAGCCAGACCATGAATTATAATGCTGCACAGTGCTGTACTTTGTGGCTCTTTTCATAGCAGCTGGTCATTACTGCGCCGTGTTTAGGGTGCTTGGGGCGTTCGGCGGCGCTCTCTTCAGCGCTGTAATCAGACCAGGACCTGCTGCACGGTGGCAAAACCTGACATCCCCAAAATGTTATTTTTACTTCTGTTCAGAGATTAAATACAGGATCCTGGTGAATAACTTGGTGATTGGAAGTAAATATGAATATTTAGTTTGATCGGTCACCTCACAGCAAGAAGGACCTGGGTTCGATTCCCAGGGAGAGCAGACTGTGTGAGGCTTGTGTACCTGAGCTAATTTTGGAGGATGGGAGTGAAGTCCTTTGTGTACTTTAGTTGGATGCAGTGAGAGCAGAAGTATTTATGTGTACAATCTCATGGAGACGTTTACAGTTGAGGAGGACGAAGTAACAAGCTGTTCAGGGTCATGATTGGTCAACGCCGAGTTTAACGAGCTCAGCAGGACAAATCTAATTAGGCCGTAAAGCAGACATAAAAAACTGCAGAGGGAGGGATTCTTCTGATGTGTGGCTTGATCTCGGGTGTAGCGCATTTCCACCAGTCCTAAACGAAAGTCTCGTAAAAACATAAAGCCCTGCGCTGGTGAGGAACATCAGCAGGGGATTCCTCCAGCCACGTGGTGTTCCACAGATACCAACGCCCACCTCCCCCTCGGCTTCAGGGCCCATAGTGACCGGATCACGGGTCAGGTGGAGTGGACCTCTGGTTTCGTGGGTTGTTGGAGTGTTATTAATTTGGCAGGTATTATTTAGACTGCTGTTTGTACCTTTGTGTGTTGTCTTTTCATACAGCGGTTCTCCATCATCACCTCCGTCTGTCCAACAACTCAACTCTCAAAACCAGGAGTACCATCTGTAAAGAACCGGAGGCCTCTGTGATGAAGCTTCAAAGGGACTTCCCTAAACTGTTCAGCAATAGTTTGAAGAATACTGAAGCGCTGTTCAAATGAACGTGTGTTTGTCAGGACAGATAGTATATTAATTCTGTTAGAATGAGTTCGGAATAAGATCCCAGACTCGGTGCTGTCTGAAAGGCTGTCCAGGTGGTAGGTGGCGGGCAGGGCTTATTTTAATCCTCTCTGTGGTCGCTGGACTGATGTATGTGTCATTTTGTTGCTCTCGAGCACGCCAGCTAAAATTAGAGCCGCAACCAGCAAATGAATGTTTACTGGTTTATTTTGAAGAATACAAGCCCAGGCTTGGCATGTGCTGGGGTTCGCATTGGGCCTTGAAACGTTCCCTCTGTGCCAGCACTGGAACCTTCTGCACAGACGCTCCCCGAGTCAGCGGGTTCACGAGCTCCAACCACACGACCATCAGATTCTGCTCTGAAATATTCCCTTCATATAATTCCACTTTAGTTTTATTTCCATCCCTTAATCAACATCTGATCGCCTCGTCCCATCTGAACCGGTTCCTGGCAGAACTTTCCTCAGGGTTTTGGAGCGTCTGTGGAATTTAATGAGGAGTCACGCTGCACATCAGTGAGTGTGCTGAAAGACTCTTTGTTCTGCTCTTATTTGCTGTATCATTTTTTTATGAATGACTTTCACACAGCAGGGTCTCTTTTAAGTGTTTAAAACGTGCATTGTTGGTTTTTTTGGCGTCCGTGTGCTGAGGTTCTGCCTTCACCGCTCACTGTGTTTTATGCTGAGTCGACGTTTCGTGATCCAGCTGTAATCTCCATGCCAATGAAAGCCTCATTGTAATCTGTGTTGAATCATCGTGATTGGACGGGCAACGTGAAGGTGATCTCGTGGGAGCGGCTGACGTGTAGCCCTCCGTTTCTCTCTTCACCGGAAAAGGCTTATGAAAAATGTAAATCGAGTTAAGGTGGCGTGAAACGGCGACGCAGGGCTCGGTGTTCAGACCGCGATTATTCAGCGGCCGTCGGGGAGACCTCCGAAACGCAAAGAGAGGTTTTTCCTGGAAAGCACATCAGGTTTCTTTCTCAGGGTTCTGAGTCCTGAAGCTGGTGTCTCATGTAATATTAAGGTTCCCTCCACCCACAAAGACCTGTCCTCCAACGCCACAGACATCATTACACTACAGACAGGAGTCCTCCTCCTCCTTTCACCTTAACAACAGCAAAAATGGATTTAAAATCCTTTGCCTAATTTGCTCATTTCCTGTTTCCTTGCGCCATCCAACCCCAGGCCCTAAAGGAAAGATGGAGAATTGGTATGTTCCTGTTTTTCTGTTTTTTTAAGGCGGTCTGATGTTGATTTTACTTCTGACAGATTCAGATTGATATAAGAGTCTGAGACCGCGGTCAGAAGCTCAGATACATGGAGGACAGAACTACACCCCGTGCGTTCCTCCACGTTAGCTCCGACGTGCCGGGGGACGTACACTTCAGTTCTTGTTAATGTTCTGCAGGAGGAACTAGGTGGAGGTTCCTTACACCCAACACCTCTATACACCAACACGCCAACCTGCCTTTACTGCTGCAGGCAACCACAAACCACCATTCATTTACCGTGGAACGATGTGGGCGTGTCACGGTGCCGCCAGTTCGTCATTCTGTTGGAACTGATTTCATTTTCACAGCGAGTCAGAGTGGAGATATTTGAGGAGTAACCCAGCACCCTAATCTTTGGTTCCATGGTCCCTCAGATTGAAAATGGAAGCCATCCCGGCTTCGAGTTACCGTAGTTACCACACAGCACCTTAAGGCTGACGGGAGCCTTGCTGTTCCACTCTGTATGTTCTGTTCTCGTGGTAGAGGTATCTGGGTTTGATTAATTATGGCTTGCATCCTTTTGCTTTGTTTACACTGAAGCCGATTTGCATTTGGGGCATGAGCTGGCAGTTAGCCCTGAGTGAACCACTAACCGGGGTGTTGAGGGGGAGGGTGTAGATGCTCTCCAGACCAACGTCAGCTCACGGTTCAGTTAAAGAATACATGTTCTTATTTAAAGAATACATGTTCCCAAGCCTCGACGTGTCCGTGAGGGGGGCTGTCTGTCAGAGTCTAAAACACGGAGCTCTGTTCCTGAGGTCAAACGGCGAGCCGTGGGTGAGAGGGGCAGGGTGTTGGGTATGATGTAGGTCTCCTGCGTCGCTTCAGTCAGCCTTCAGTCCCCAAACCTCACCCGCGCTCTTTAAACCTCTCAAAAGGCCTTTAATTCATTAAAGCTGGACTGTCTCCGGATATCCATCACTCTCTGAGGCTCCTGATGGTGGAGCTGCTGCTCTCGAACCCGTGCTGCTTTAATAGTCTCTGCTGCTTTTTAGCACCGTGTTGAAAAAGGTCAAGAAGGTCACATCAATATAATCAGCACCCTACGCTCACTTTTACTGCACCTCCTATGTTTGACCACATACCCCCCCCCCAACAGGAAGTCCATTAGTGTGCCTTTTGAACTGAATGACTGTTTTTATACTCTTTGATTGTGTGTGTGTGTGTGTGTGTGTGTGTGTGTGTTGAAGCTGTAGATGGAATTCAGTATCTTGTAATCAGATTCTGACACCGGAATCTGATTTAGGAGAAAACAGTAGACATTTCGTCTCTCTGAATGAACTGAACAGAACTGGTGTTTATATATATATATATATATAAAAACATATAACATATATATAACATATATATATATATAACATATATAATTTGATAATACATAATGTGTGTGTGATTTGTATATATCTTCCACACCGGACGCTGTTCTGAATTGGGATGTCGATTGTGGAACCCCGGTCCTCAGAAGCGGGAGGTTAAGGAGGTGAAGACAGACTAAAGGTTTACAAAAAAATGTGAGTGCGGAAATAAAGGAGAGGAGAAGCCATGAGAGAGGAAATGAGGATGAATGTGAGCAGATGTTCTGCAGCTGGAGAGGCGCTCGGAGCGAGGCAGTGTGGCACACCCGGGCACACCCTCCTCCCACGGACACACTCATCTGTACAACATGCCCGCGTCTCACAGATGTGCCATCTCACTTTCAGACTAATTTTGATGAAACATGTCTTCTTTTGGCCACGCCCCCTTTCTCTGAAAGCACAGGTTTACTGTGAGCTCGGTTACAAACTGGAAACTGTTTTTTTGCTAATTGTCCTTTATCTTAGAGCTGCAGGGCGTGTTCAAGCCTATACCCCCCCCCCCAATGCACTACAGAAACCTGGTCCTCGCGCATTCGAACCTTTGACTTCTTGTTCGAAAGCTGCCGTCGGCCGGTCGGTCGGTCAGTGGACTGATGATTCCACCTCGTTAATCTCCTTTGCTTCGTATAAAGTCATTAATTCTCACGTCTGTGATCGCTGTGGTGCTCTTAGAAGATTTAATTTATGCTCAAGTCAATATGATGATGCAACAGAGGTGCAACGTCTCAAATCCACTCTGCTTTAAAAGTTTAGGACGCTCGACCTCGGGCGACCCCCTGACGAGGGCTGAGCCTCTGGAAACCACAGCTTTGGTTTTCGGTTGTTCCGGTGACCTCTGAGATCCGTGGATGTGTTTTCTTTGTGAATTCAGCCATCGATCACGTTTTAATTACATTCATCCTTTTATGATGAATAAGATTATTAGTGTAACCCTGGCACTTGACACACACCCCCCCCCCCCCAGTGCTTGATGAGGGATATTTGAAGGTGGAGTCTCGCCGTGACGTCGGTTTTATTTTATTCATTGGAGGATTAAAGAGCTGAAACCATGGTGCACTTTGGATCAAGATAACGGAACACTGTGGACCTTCATGCTGCCAGTGTTTAAACGTCTTGTTCCTCAGAAGGGGCTGAGGGGTGTCAGTTCGCCTGAAAATGCTCCTAGCTGGGAAAAGAGATTAGAGGAGGCTTAATCCGGTTTTAAAGGGCAGCAGAAGAACACTGAACTCAACTACAACTACTATTAACACCTGCTCTAAGATCAGCTGAGGGGTAAATCTAATGCTCAAGGCTTATGGACCATTACAAACGAGCATTGTGTCTCATCAGCGATTCGTTATAAGGTCAGAGGTATGAGAACCCTCAGAGGGTTCCGGTCAGAAGTTCCTCTGCAGAGTTTGTGGAAGCTTCTCTTTGTATAAACAATACGTTCAGGATGTCGTCCACAAACTTTAGCTTTGTTTTTCTGCATCTTGAGTTGGTTTGTCCTTCTTGAGAAAGCCCTGAGCATGTGCCAAGCTGTCTTTAAAAAGAAATCTGAATCTGTTTATCTCGTGATTCGTACCAGGAGAACGTCTCCTTCATTTTCAATAAAAGCCTGAGCTCCACGCCTGACTGTTCTTCCTAATCAAATGCTGTCGCTGCTCGGAGTTCCACTGCGCGCCGTAATTACTTTAACTCAGGAGGAGACGGATCTGTGCAGGGCTTTGAACCGTCGCTCTCACAGTGACTGTGCAAAACGCCTTGTTTTTGGATCTGGACGACGTTTTCAGACAGCCGTGATTTACAACGTGCGCCCGCAGTACGTTCAGTCCTCCATCCTCACACACGGCGCCTCACCCAGCATCCTCAGCAACCACATCCACCACGTCCCCCTGCCAGAGTTTCACTTCTTATTGCAGCTGTTCTGAATCTGAGCCAACTGCTTTAGTATTGATTATGGATCGATCGCTGGTTTAATAATCATACAGCTGCAAGACGCAGAACGAGCATAAAGAATATATCAGTCCAAAGTAAAAGTCATTCTTAAAATGTCACCGTCAGGACAATTTAACCCTGATCCACGTCAGCACACGGGTTTCTAACCCCCCCCCCCTCCACTGATGGAGAGAGAGAGAGATGGAGGAAAAAAAGGCAAACAGCTTTAAAAATGCGGTCTTTAGTTTTGGACCATTAGTAATTAGTTCCTGAACTAAATGCTGCCTCTTATAATCACAGATATTTATATTCTGTCCAGTCTATCATTTAGATCTCCTAATTCTCATGATTTTGCAGAAAACCTCTCAAGTTCTCTGCTTCCATGCGGAGTCCAACCTTTTGATGCTTCCTGTCTCAGCTTCCTCATTTGGGTTTAAAGCTCTCAGACTCTGCCAGGCTGGATTTGGTGTCCGGCGCGGCCCTCACGTTTCCAGAGCGGTCCGGTGCTGCAGAGAGCCCGGGCTTGGCAGACCCGCGCACTTGGCAGAACCTCGGTTCCACCTTTTGTGTCAGTGAGACGAGCGCTGGCACTCGCTCTGCGGCCTCGCTGACCTCCTCAGCTTAGCGCCTCTTTAGGTGTTGCTTCATCGAGGTACTGATTCAGGTCTGATGACCAATCAGATTAGACTGCCCCTTCTAAAGCATTTAACGCGTGAGTTCCTTCTCATTTGCACTCCGTGTAGTTCCTCTGTTTGTTCCTGTTAATTTGATTATTTACATATTAATAAGGCCGTCAGACTGAAACCCTGTTATTAAATGTAGTGCTGAATTCTGCATTAATATAATGCCGGTTATTTAACTCTGACTCTTTTTTTTATTCTCCCCAAACCAAAAGCTGGGAGTCTGAGGATTAGAACTTCGCTGCTGAGTGTCTTTGATTGCAGCTAAATGATCTGAATTTCACCGTCCGCTCAGGAGGAAAGTCCCAGCTTCAGCACCATGGGTTACATTTACATTTAGTCATTCGGCCGAAGCTTTTATCCAAAGCCACTTACAAATGAGAACACCACAGTCAGAAGTCCTGCAGAAAACCAACTACACTGTAAAATCATCATCAAACCTGATTGTTATTTGATGCCCCCCCCCCTTTTTTCCCTTCCCATTAAACCTTTAATAACATCACGAGGAAACAGCGGCGGTGCGAGAACCAAACCCCTGTTTGTTGTGTGGATTTTGTCGTGCTATGGGTTGCATGTTGGTGGTACATGTGTGTTAATGTGTTGAGTGGACCATCTGCCCTCAGAGAGCACATCTGTATTTTAACACGCCAACATCTGGCTCCCTCTGTTTACACATCAACGTTCTAATGACAGGAGGTGTGTGTGTGTGTGTGTGTGTGCTGATGATGATGTAGATGTTGGTTGTAGCTTTGTAACTGAAGATGCTCCATCACTCTCAGGATGTCGGAGACTGAACCCTGAACGCAGTGGACATGCGAAAGCAGAAGTGTCTCTTTAGATTCGGGGTGTGTTTCATCATCTCGTTCCTCCTGGCTGTTGTTCTTGGACTGACAGCAAAGAGAAATCATGTGTTCAGGGACGCAGGAGTCAAAAATAAAGCTTTGGGTACGGGATGTGCTGCGCCCTTGTTATTGTTGTTTTTAAATTTCAACCACGTCCTGAGGAATGTCCTGGGTTTGTCTTTTTTTATTTGAGCGCTGGTGCTTTTTAAAGAATGATTTTAATTAAGAGACTAAAGGAAACTCTTCTTTTGAAAGCTTTCGGATCATCAGTGTGTTTGCAGAACGTCGCAGCGCAGCAGGTCGTTTTGCTCACGGCTGGACGGGTCCACTTCAATTCTGTAACTTTATTAGTGGAAGTTCTACAGTACTGCGGTTCTGCTCCGGTGGGGAACATGAACGTACTGTAAAGCGTGTGCTGTAGTGATTTACGGCTCACGACATGAATATTTTACTGCTGCTTTAACAGCATTCGGCTTCAGTACAGCATCTCGTGTCGGGCCAATAAATTCTGAGAGCTTTAACTCAGCCGCTGATTTAACATCCAGTAAAGTCACCGAGTTCTTTTAGAATTTAATCTTAATTTTAGTGTGAGAGCTCCATCAGCTGAAATATATAGAGAATTAAATCTCAAAATTAAAGCATCGGCGTTTTTAATGACGGTGGTGCCTGTTTGTACCTATCCCGTCTGTTTTGTTCACCTTCACGTTACATTTATTTCTTTTGTGCTGCTGTTTCCGTTTAATTTACGTCTGAATATAAATTTGATCTTTTATTAACTGCAGTATAAAAAACCTGCAGCTGAATTAACAAACCTTCAGATCTAATCTCAACGTCAGCTCAGTTTATTTGAACCTGGATCAACGGAGATCACAGAACCGTGCCGTCTGATATAAACCTCAACTCGGGAGGTTCTGTTGAGCAGAACAAAAGTATTTGGACAATTTAACGCCATGTTTGTGTGTTTGTCAGGGCAAGAAAGCTTTAGGCCAGAGGTCAAGCCTGGGGCAGAGGATAAAGCTTATTTAGGGAGCTCTGCTCTGACGTCAGACTCGCGCTGATCAGATCCTCCGCTTGGCACCGAGGTGTAAATGAAGTGCTCGGACAGTTCCACTGCAGGTTCCCAGGACTCTCCAGGTTCTCCATTCCAGCCTCCTGGTGTCCAGCAGGGTTTTATATAACCTGAGGTGGATAGGCTACACACTGGATCACTGCTGGCATGTTTAAAGCTTTTAAAATTAAAGGAGGTTCATATTAAATTGGGATGTTTAGTGATGGATCGATCAGCTGGTCATTCACCGATGTAACGGGTTGAGATGATGTCATCCTGATGTCATAGTTTATGCGGTTCTAGGTCATGTGCGTTTTGTTGTTCCCTCTGAAGATTTTGTCCTGGAAGTGAATTTGTTTTCTTTTAGACGGCGGATAAGCCGCGCGCGGCGGTGCGGTGACGCCTCGGTTAGCCTCGAGTCTGATCTGCGTGAAGGTTTAGTTGCGTCTGCAGCACTGCGTTATAAGATTAAAGCGGTTCCCTATACTGTTTGTGTTCAGAGGATTGTTTAAAGCCCGTTGGAATGAATAATATTCAGGGCATGCCGTTGTTTATTACCTCCTGCGTGTTAATGCTAATACCTTAGGTTTGGTGCTTATGGGGCCCCGGGGCCGTGAACCTGAGGGGTTGTTAAGCCGCCTGGCTGAAGGTTTTGAGTTTGGTAAGGTGGAGTCAGCGAGGCTTTGCTTAGGTCCAGCGTTGTGCTCACGTCAGGTTTGCTTCCATCTATTATGGATTCGTTAATGTGGTCTGTAATTAAGACGGTCCTGATCTCACAATCGTACTTCTGAACGTTGAACGGTCTCCGGCTCGTCGGCGCTCTCGGGTTGAAGCATTTAAAGAGGCCCCGCAGCCCGAGTGTGGAAAAGCAAACAAGGCTTCAGGGACTTAGTGGAATTTCCTTCAAAATGTAAAGAGACATTTAAACATCTTCAGATCGGCGTCCGGATTCAGAGACACGGCAGCACCGTCCAGCGCCGTCCAGCGCCGTGTTTACAGAGCCGCTCGCATCGGACCTCCATTCAGAGTTTACACTCCGCTGCTCAGAACCTCCTCTAAGATTTTAATTCTGAAGCTGAAACCTTCACACCGTCTGTAACCCTGTGCTTCCTGATGGGACCCTTCAGTCTGACCTCTGACTCTTCCTCCATAACAACAACCTGTGGACAAGAAACATGCAACAAACGTTCTGGACATTACAGATCCACAGGTTCTGCTTCTCTAAACGTCACTGTGTGTATTATATTTTCTGGATGGACATTGAATGGACCAGAGTGTCTTAAGATGGGCGTGTTTTTTTTTAACTGGTGCTTCCTCAATCCTGATGTTCTCTCAGAATAAGAGTCTTTTCTCTGGTTCCTCTATTTTCTGGTTGGTTTCTTTCCTGAGTTTGGTGTTTATTTCAGTTCTGCTCCATTAGCACGGCACCATTATCCACCCTGTCCCTGCTGAGACCCAACCTCATCTCCCCCACCAGAAGAGAAGCTTCCATTTTAACTTAACTGTAGACCTGAATCACTTCTCTGAGAGAGAGAGAGAGAGAGAGAGAGAGAGAGGTCCACCCGAGGTGATAATAGAACATTTCCCCCTCTGTCCTCACTCTGTAATAAAACTCTCTTGGAGGTAATTGGTTCTTTGTTAAAGTTTCTGTCCTGACGGTTCCATTGTGACCTTGATATGAGATGATGAGGAGAACCGGAGGTTTGCGACGTTCCTCTGTAGGGAGGGGTCACTCCCCTCTAACACCCCCCCACACACACACACACACACACCCCATGTAGAAAGATTCCATTGTTTGTTTCTGATGCGCAGACGTTGGATGAGACGGTGTCTCATGTTTTCAGATGTTCAGTTTGGATTCCGAGCTTCAGTCACGTCGACGCGCCTTCATCCCAAATTATATAAAGCTTTATTATTTAAATAACCCATTAAACTCACTCCACACCCCACGGGATCCCTGTGCAGAATGTTGTGGACAGGTCCTTCTGAAGTTTTTGAAGTTTGAGCGCGCCGTGGGACGGCTGTGCAGGACGGCTGTGAGGGACGGCTGTGCGGGACGGCTGTGAGGGACGGCTGTGCGGGACGGCTGTGAGGGACGGCTGTGAGGGACGGCTGTGAGGGACGGCTGTGCGGGACGGCTGTGCGGGACGGGGGCTTTCCCATGCAGACGTCGTGTTCTGGATTAATTAGCAGATGATGTTCATCACGTCTTCAGCATCAAGGCTGCGATTCATCCCCTCACCGGCGCGATGAAGGAATAAAAGCGTTGCTTTGTGAAGAGCAACAAAAGGTTCCGTCTGACGCCTTTGTGCCGCCGTCGGCCGTGAATGAGCGCCATGTCTGAAGCTGGTAATTAAAGCAATTTGCTCTGGATTGTAGAGTTCCATGGAACTAGTCACGCGTGATTCTGCTTTATCATGGTCAATAGATCTTTTGTTTCCCGTCGCTTCAAACGCCCTGATTCATTAACATCAGATGACTGTAGAAGCTTCATAATTAAACAGATCCTCAGTCACATGACCGCTGCTGCCGCGCTGATATTCAGCGTGTCGTTTATTCTTGAACAGTTGTGCATCTTGGTCTTCAGTTTCAAGTTCTTTTTAATAATGCAGAGGAGAATCGGTTCATTAAACACTGACACATGGACCTGGTGCTGGTGTTTAGGACAGTGTATCTAATAAAGTGGCCTCCAGAACTCCTCATATGTTCTGAACCTCTGAACTGAAGGTTCTGTTTCAGCAGCTCAGTGATATTCAGCAGTGTGAGCACCGCAGATTTCTTTTTTTTTCTTTTCCAGGAGGGAAACCTGGAGGTTCCCTTAGTTTTTCCACAATCTCTTTCTTCACGGCGTTTCTGTGGAAAGTGCTGCCTCACCAGAACCCACCGCGTCACCGTCATCCGTCTGCAGAACTCGAAACCGTCTAAGAATGTAGTTTCGTTCCCCCGATATCCACTTTCCACCAGTGAGTTTCCTCTGTCCTGCTCGAGTCATGTTCTCTCATGGGTCCCGTTCCTCTCTCATGGTTCCTCTGTGGAGCAGAACCTCCAGGCTGCTGGAGCTCCAGCTGGTTCTGACTGACGGAGATTGTAATTGCAAACGAAATGAAATGGTGTTGATTCATGTTTTAAATGAGTGATGGAGGTTTGTGGAGCTTCAGTCCACGCCTCAGTTCTCTGTGGTCCTGAGCGAGCTGAGCACTAAGTGCATGCTGTAGAAAATATATCAGTAATTAATTTTTTTATTTGTAAGTTTGTGGAAAGCGTATGAAGCGACGTTGGCAGAGCTGACGACGGACTGGCAGCGTTTCAGACCCGCTGAAGGAGGAAGGAATATTTAACTACCGTTTGAGTCACAATCGGCGTCCAGACTTGATCCACCCTGCTTTTCCTCTAAACTGGGCTTAAGTGTGTTTAAACCTCCGTCAGTGAAAGCGCCTCAGTTTTTCCCACACTGCACCGCTGCACTGACCCCCCCCCCCCCCACAGTTCACCTCCTCTCAGATTTAGTACAGTGTGCTCCGTGTTGGGAGAATTCAGGTTGATTTAGTTTTCTGATTAATTAATCTGTATTTAAATTCTATAGTGGTTACAGAGGAGACAACCTTCAGATCTGGTGTTGATCCTCCATCACAGTCTGCATCAGATCCCCGGTGGAGGTCTCCATCACGGTGGAGGTCTCCATCACGGTGGAGGTCTCCATCACGGTGGATGTCTCCATCACGCCGATGGCTGTATGAACGGCGAGTTGGTGGCTCTGAGGTCGGGACTCCATGAAGTCACAGAGTTAAACTTGAAGTGTCATTTAAATGATATTTTTAGAGGCTTTGAAGTGGATTGCAGTGTTTAGGCGTGTGGGCGGTCCCTCAGCGGACACGCCCTGTCTGGAAAAAAAGGTCCTGATTATTTTCTCTGAGGTCAGTGTACAGAACGCCACACGGTCCGGCAGAGGAAGCGAGCGCCGCTGCAGATGGCATCGTTACGGTGCAGTTAGAACGCGGTCGCTTTAAACGAGCGTATGATGGGTCAGTCAGGTGTTGGTCATTGCTTTGATCTTACTCTAATGAAGTATAATGACCGGTTAATCTACATTTACTTTACAGTTGGTCATTCAGCAGACGCTTTCATCCGGCGACACACAGTATCCTGACTTGCTTGGCAGTCAGAAGGCAGGGTCGGTCATACCTCAGCCCTGCGGCATTGAGGGTTAAGGGTCTTTCTGATGGAGGTTTCTGATGGACAGTGATGTTTAATCTCAGAGTCGTGGGAAAGTCCAGGAGCCGTGGTCGTGCTCTCATGAATGGTTGATTTACTGCCCGTTGTATGGACTGATGGCTGATTATCACCCCGGCCGGGTGCGTCAGCATCACCTCGGTGCCCGGCGGTCCTCCTGAGGGCGCTCTGTTTGGTGTGCAGGACCTCTGCAGGGTTCCGGTCAGACCGACTTCTTCTCCGTAAACGTTTCAGTTGGAGAGCGCTGGAGGAGACTGCGCCGTCCTTTCAGAGGTGGCTTCTGAACATCTTGATGACTCTGAGCTGCAGGAGGTGTGTGATGTTTTGGGTGTATAAAGGTTCATGCCCCCTGCGGCACCACG
>JAFMOD010000795.1:38172-53929 GCA_019802435.1 Corydoras maculifer | reverse complement strand
TTCTACATCATATAAGGTTCTACATCATATAAGGTTCTACATCATGTAAGGTTCTCCATCCTGTGATAAGGCCCCCCGGGTGCAGGCTCTCTGTGCATCCTGTTAAAGACAGGAGATGAAGTGCAGCAGGAGGTTTGTTTCTGTTTAAGAGGAGAGACGATTAGATTAAAAAAGCTCTTTTAGCTTCACAGCGGGGGACAGAAAGCCTAATAATTACTTCAGGACTTAAATCAAGTGTGAATGATTAACAGCACTCACTGCTCCACTTGAGTTTAATCCCCACACTTTTAACTTCACCTTTAACTCTCCGTCCTGCAGCACTGATCGGGAAACTCTTTCTTTCTTGGATGAAACTGATGTGTGACATTCGTTCTGGCTCAGTTCCTCCTCCATTAACCTCCCTGATGTGCTGCTAATAACTGAGAGTGTAAACATTCAGCCACTGAATCACTGCATTCATCTTTAAACGGCGTCCCGAGTCCTCTGAGCTTCTGCTCTGATCATCTGCAGCTCACAGAGCAGGAGGCAGGAATCGGAACCTCGATCTGTCCGCCTGTCCCACCGCACCCCCCACAAACCGTTAATAATCCGAACATCCGCGACGTAATCTTGTCCTTTAACCGAATACTGCCCTCTAGCGGCCAAATTACAGAAAGCAGTATATAAAGAAAGGAAACTAATGTAATGTATATACGACGCATTGATGTACAATCACAAATGTGACGCGCTCAGAGGTGTGTGGACGAACGGCTCAGCCAATCAGATCTAACTACCGTTTCATAATGCGTTATATACATTACACTATTTAAAATATTAATATAAACAGCGATGCAATTACTGATTTTAAAAAATAAATTGTGTTCTGTAATTTGACTAAATGGCAATGTTTGTTAGAGAAACCAGAATCATGTTACTCAGCAATCAGTGATAAAAGCAATAAGGTATATTATTATTGAGTAAAGGATTAATTCTAGGGTTACAATTAGAGAACTCAGTTTTAATTAAAGATTAATGTGCCCCCCCCCCCCCCATGGTTCCTGTACCACAGGAACTCATGCTTCTTGTTCTTGACTGTGTGCATATGGACCCCATTTGTGCCCCTCACTCCTCCAACCCCCCCCCCCCCCACATCCCTCCTCTGGAGGCTTTCTATGCAACTGAACAGCTGTTACAGCTCCAGCTGTATTACGAGATAAAACCACCCAGCAGAAAATGTTTAACTTTAACGTCCTTATGTTGGTTTGGAATGAGAATTTGTTTAAACGATGTGATTTAGTAAGTGTGTGTGTGTGTGTGTGTGTGTGTGTGTGTGTGTGTGGCAGATAAGGGTTTTTATATTTAGACTCTTGTGCACAAATTGTAAAATTGAGAGAGAAGTTTCTTACAGTTTTTATTCCTCGATGTTGTTCCATTACGGTGAATCACTCTGACATGGAATTTGGAGGGTGAGGGGGGGGGGGTTTGCAGATGTATGCAAGGCCTCATCCTGATCAGTGCGCTAACAATTAAGAGCGACTGTCATGTTCTGTGAGCAGACGGAGAGGAAACCCTCCTGTGAGTCTGTGATCACTTCTGAACGTTGCATGAGCAGCTCGTTAGGATGCAGATCTGACCTCTGATTCCTGAACGGAGAGGGTTTCCTAATCTGCACAAAATCAAATAAGAAATCAAATAAAAATCATATACCATATGAAACGATCTGATAATCCGTCATCACGGTCCATTCCTGAATGATTATGTATTTAATGTTGCCACAAATCATTTCATAGAAGTTTTATTAAAGTGTTACTGAAGCAAACAGGAAGCCCATTCTGAGGTCACAGATCAGGTTAAACTAAATTAATTCTCTTTTTTAAGTCTGACAAAGAACAGGTTCGATCTCAAACCCGTGGCTTCCTTTAGCAGCAAGTAATTTATAAGACAGACATACATGAGCTCAGTTAAAGTCTAATATTATTTAAACTCAGGGTTTTGGGTGACGACGTGTCTCTGAACAGAGGTGATGCAGGTGAGTGATCAGTTAGAACTTTTAATTTACAAAGAGAAAAAAACATACAGATAGCAATGAGCTTCCCTGCGGGTGGGTCAGTGAGCCGGTCGGTCAGTGGGTTCAGCTCTCAGGGATCAGCGCTGATATCTGTCTGAATAAGCTGCCAGCACTGAATCTCTAAAATTACATTGGACTAAAACAAACAGCAGCTCCAGCGGCGTACAGAGGGCCGCTGTGCTGCGGGGCCGGCCGCCGTGTCCCCCGGTCAGCAAACCACCGACATTCCATCGGCCTGTTTACCACAAACGCTCAGCTCTAACCCCGGAAATCACGTCACACTCGTCGTATCGCTGCGCGGGGTGATCAGATCTGCTCTGTGGTGAGTTTGTACGAGTTGCTTCATCACGGATGTGAAGCAGATCAGCAGTGTGTGTGTGTGTGTACTCCGATCAGATTAGGAATGATGAGTGTAGAGTGTGTGTGAGGTCTTAATCTGAATATTATTATTAAATGTGTGATGGTGTATCAGCAGTGTGTGTGTGTGTGTGTGTGTGAGAGCCATCATCAACTTTCTGAACCCATTAATCACACAGAAGTGTGTGTGTGTGTGTGACTGTAGTTAGGCTGTGTGTTTACACAGGGGGTCCAGGTTCTATCAGCTGTTCATCTTTAAAGTTAAGTGTGATTCGCTAGAAATGAACAACCTTCTTAAAAACCTAAAATGCACCTTATATATTTAATGACTTTAATAGGAGTAGCTGCAGCACTCTCACGTGGTGTGTGTGTGTGTGTGTGTGTGTGTGTGTGTGTGATGGAGATGATGGCATTCATCACTGGGTTCAATCACCAATTTATCAGTTTAATGCCTCCTTAAATCTGATTGGCTGAGCCATTTGTCCGGCTGTGACAATACTGACAATAACACACACCGCTGAGTGCTTTACATTCATATCAATGTTACATTATATACATTATAATGTACATTAAGAATATTTTTTATAACAAATACATTATTATTATTATTATTATTATTATTATTATTATTATTAATTACTCTTTTAGTTTCTTGTACAATATTTTCAACCCAGTGATCAACGACCGAAGACCTTCAAGATTCAACAGAACAGATTCATGACCGAGGAATTTGTTATCTGCTCTTTGTGGTGCCAATGCGTCACGGAGCCGGCGCTCGTGCTCCACCGTGGCACCGACGTCTTCAAGAGAGGCTCCAGAAAAATCAAAATAAAAGTTTAATCGAAGATAAAGCGACGGCGCAGCGGCACTCACACAGTGCTTTAAAAACACAGAACCCAAATAAGATGATTAGCTGCGAGTTTATCAGCGGTTCGTTTAATTTAATAACAACACTGACCCCCTTTAAAAATAAAACCTCGTCTTTTTATCTCGCTCAGGGAGATGAGCTCATCACACATTAAACCAACGAGGGTTTGTGGAAGGACATTCATACAGCGCAGCATCAATCAGCCAAATGACCAGAACCACACTCATTCACATGGTTTGGAACTCTCTCCCTATACACCATCAGATAAAAGATCAACCAAATACTACAGATGTAAAGACGAGCAGAGCTGTAGCGCCTCCATCAGATGGGATGGAGATGCAGGGTGTCCTTAGTGGACATTTGAGCTGTTTTCACTTGATTGGAACTCGGACCTCTACATGCTGCTCACTGACCTCATGGTTCCTGATGAATGTCTTGGTTCCAGCTTACATCAAACCCAGATGGAACGTGGAACCAGACCGAAGCGCAGGTGTAACGCTGAACCACCCACATGGATCTTAACTCCTTCATTAAATATAAATAAATTTATAAACAGCATTAATTAGGTTCATTAAAAACGTTAACATTTATTATAAAGAGTTTATTTTATTAATGTACAACACAGTTATCTGTACACATGCCAAACCAACACTCCAGACTGATGTGACTCTCTTACAGGTCGTAGTGCGAACACGCTGCTCTTTGATGTGTAACAGTGTAATGGTCACCATGTTTGTGGTTCTGAAATTCAGATTCATCCGAAATCCGCAGCGGCATCGGACGCGCTCCTGCTCGCATCCAGTTGTTGTGTTTGTTCTTTTGTTTAGTCAGTATTCAGCACGTCTTTACCACATCAGCTAATATATTTAATGTTCCATCTTTTTATTAGGCTTCATCTAAATCCACCCCCATACTTTACAGTGAGCATGTTCTCTTTATAAATGAACACTAAATCCAAACAGAGTTAATGTTAAGCTGCCGTTCCACCAATCAGCCTTCAGTGACTGCAAAAAAACAGCACCCATCCCACCACCACCACCCCACCATGTCCTACTGCGTATATCAGCCTTAAGAGTGTGTGTGTGAGTGTGTGTACAGTCCAGGATTGAAGGATGGTGTGTAAATTAAAGTGGCAGTGCAGCGAGTCTGTCCACTGAGGCCTCCGTCTCTCAAACCAGCCCCTGTGTGAGAGTCACCCGGAGCGTCGACTTTTATATTGAAGCCCTTTTAGCTGTAATTCCCCGAAGCGGGCACACAGTGCTACCTTCTCTTTCTCAAGCTGGTCTCTAAACGCCCGAACTCCTCGTAGGTCTGGTAGAAGAGCTCCAACTCGTTGGCTCCCCAGCCCCTCCAGACAGCCAGGCACCAGGCCATGTTTTCGTTGCGAAAGCCGCACACAACAGTGTCCTTTGCAACCAACGCCGCTTCCACAAGCGCTCTAAGAAAAGAGGAAAACGCAGGACAGGAGTAAACCAGCGGTTCGTTCTGAGAAATGCCTGAAATAAACGACGCAGGCTCATCCGACAAAAGTCCTTATTTTTCTGGGAGCTGCAGACAGGCTGCGGGGGGTGCACATCACGCTGTTGGAGATCTCCTCTCCTGCTGAGTGCTGAACTTTAATAGAACACTCCTGACCCGGCTAATCAGCCCCATCAGCAGCTTTGAATTACATCCAGGTGGAACAATTAGGGTTTTTACGGCACGGACTGGAGTTACTTTAATGGATACGGAACATGATCTGACATAAATCTAAATAAATGCAGCAGCATTTTAAAACTCTTTCATTAAGCAGGTACACAGCCATCATACATCATTCCTGATGATCTGTGTTTTATGTCTGGTCTCTGATCACATGACCTTAGTATGTGGTGTAGGTGGCGTCTGAGGCACTGAGGGCCGGGTGGGGGTTCTAACCGTAGGGTTTCATGAAGATGTTCTTAGTTAAAGTGCCTCATAACTCTGAACTGTATTGATCTGCTGACAGCGCCCACATGTCATTAATACATACAACCGAAGTTTGGGGATCGAGTCATGGGGTGTAATGAAATGAAGTTTCAGGATTAGGTTCAGACTGAAATTGGACCCGCAGGTCCGACTCCATCAGCAGGAAGCATGTTCAGTCCAGCTGCAGCCTGAGGAAAATCTGCAAAGGAGGTAAACTTTGACTCATTAAAGACGGATTAAAAGCGGCTCAGGAAATCCTGATCGTTCTGAGAAAGTACTGAGCCTCCGAATCAGCTTTTAGAACAAAAAATGGAGAGGGGTTCATTCTCAAAACCAAGCTGTTATCAAAACTCAGCCTGTGATTAATATAATGTTCTAAAACCCTGGAACCTGACTGATCCCGAGCCTTCAGAGCTGCGGACAGCAGGCTTCCCTCAGACGGAATACGGGAATACGGGAGAGGGAAAGACTGAGCGGCTGTAGCCATAATTATGAGTTTGCAAGTCAGATGACAAAGTGGGAGAATTCTGTCTGACCACAGTCTGGATCTCCAAAAGGGTTCAGTGATGATGATGATGATGATGATGATGATGATGATCCAGAGACTTGGTGAAGGAAAAGCTATGAATACGATCTGTGTTACTGAGTTACTGTCAAGGTGTTAAAGTAATGACCTCTTTAATAATAATACTATTGTAATGGTATTAAATCCACAGTCTGATAAACATGATTACAAATACCATAAAATGTGTTTGTTGTCAGCCCCGGATAAACACAACTGCAGCAGCAGATCAGATCCTGTAGGAGCTCAGTGCTGCTGCCTAGAATAATAACACTGACCTTCTGTAAAAAGGTTTAAAGACAAACTTAAGAGGTGCAGGTCCAGGTGCTGCTCAGCACAGAGGGTTGCTTTAAACGTTTGGACCCTCGTATGGACAGCTGTAGCTCCTCCCTCTAGATCCTTAAACATCCAGCTCTATGATGACCTAAACAAGTATGTACTGTCCGAATAAACCCCACCCCTCCGGCCTTACGTAGCCATGACTTTGCAGAAAAAAGCAAGCGTGTACCGGTCCAAAGTAAACCTGGAGTTCAGGTACAGAAGCACACGGTTCCTCTGAAGACAGGAAGCAAAACGAGAACTGTGCTTGATTTAGGTTTCCTACGCTGGAGTCGGTTTAATTAAAGTCAGCAGCTCGTTATGAGAGAGAGAGATGGAGGATTTATTCAGGAGTGAATGTGACAGAAACACTCACCCGTACCGCTGCACCCCTGGGACACGGAGCACAGCAATGACACGACCTCTGAGGGACCCCGACTGTTCCTTCACCTCCACCACCATGATGTCTCCCCCACTCCTGCGGTCATATACATGTAATATATCAATTAGAATGTCCTTAATGATATTCACCCCATATCCCAGGCTTCATCTTAAAGTTCATTTTGAAATGTTTGTGTGATTCTGAGGAATCGGCTTGTTTTTTTTGTTTTTTTTTTAATAAATAAACTCAATTAAAAACAAGGTGAGAAAACCCTCAGACACATAATAACCTTATTATGAACGGTTTCCTGTTATTATCAATATCCTATTACAGTTCCTATAAAACAACACGTCTGTGTTACATCTGCTTTGTGAGAGCAGAGAACAGCAGACGGGATCAGGTTCAGGGTTTTATTATCACCAAATAACTCTGCACCTTCTGTACACAGAGACACTGAGACTATCACACCATCGATACCCCAACATTAACCTGCACCACAGAATTCAACACCAGTTCTCTGATCAGGAGTGACCTGATTATTCACAACTCAGAGTTTTATTATTTATTATTATAAAGGAATATCCAAATCTATAACGCAGTAGGTTTATAAAGATACAGAGTAAAAAAAACTATGTATAAAAAAGATAAAGGTTCTAAAAGACCCCTGAGCATCGGTGATGGAGGTCATACCTGGGCACCCAGATGGTACCGTTGACTGGGATGATATTAAAAGCTTTGACATCAGGAAACGAGACGGTCTGCGGTGCCAGCTCTGTAGTGGGTGACGACTCTGCAGAGATTTGTTCGTCCTGAGCTCTGTCTGCGTCCTCGCAGTCCGTGGAGAAGGGCATGCTGCTGGAACTGGCCAGCGAGCTTAGTGCGCCCGAGCTGAAGCCCTCCAGACTGCTGGTCCCCGTCAGCTGTTCAGAGCTGAACCCTGATGAACTGATGGAGCAGTAATCCAGTGAGTCCTGCTGAGTGAGGATCTGAGTCCCGGCCTCCTCGCTGTGCATTATGGTCACCGTGACCGCCGCCTCAGGCTCGGTCCGCGCCGCTTCCTCTGACGGCACAGCAGCGCCATCCGATTTGATGTCTGGGACTCCCGCCGGATTCTGAACAGCAAAGACGTCCCGCAGTGGGTGCACGTCTCCGCAGTTGTATCTGGCGCACAGCTGGTAACTCTTGGCATGGAACATCAGCAGGGTGTTCGTGCGGTCGTCCAGGCACCAGACGGCCTCGTCACCTTGGAAACTATAGGCAGGCACCATGGAGACCACGCACGAGGGTGGTAGGTAGGGATCGAGCCGGCAGATCGGCCGTAAAGTCTGGCTTTCGATGATGAGCACCCCGGGTCCGTTGGTGTACCACACCTCGGCACCGGAGCGCACCGGGATGATGCTCTTCACTGCGTATGGCTTCTGCCGCTCGTCCGAGTCCTCCATACCCAATAAGATCTTGTTGAGGGTGTGAGAACATACGTAGGACTCACCATCCAGGGGCAAATCATCCACAAGGGTGTACACTGCCACCAGACCATCCGCCATGCCAGCAAACACCCGCGGCAGGGACTGCACACACAGAGTCAGTGTTTATAATTCCAACAACACAGATCAACTGATAAAACTTCAACTGATTAAAACGTTCACTTCATATAAATCTCATCTACTACTTTATTATAATTATTATTATGTAAGACCTTAAATTACAGAATCAATGTGCCGCATTGCTCATGTTTACAGCAGAATTGCAGTCTCACAGTAAAGCTTGGTTGCTGAGCAACACAATGACGTTTAATGAGCAGATCACTGATGATGGTGAAGTGTGTTATGAATTTAAGAATGCAGCCTGTTCCTCAGCTTTAAGGAATCAGGTGTGTGCAGAGGGGAACGGTGTGCAGCCGTCATCGGCCCGTTTATTTTAAACCGGTACTGAGGACATGGTTTCCAAAACTGTAAATTAGAACCCGGTTCTGCTGAAAGTCCCTCCTTTATGAAGCATGTCACCATGTAGAGTCAGGAGCGCGGCCTTGGTACACGTTGCTACTTTTGGCACGACGTCAACAGAGCGGCGACATGTCAAGGTTTATTCTTAGAACTTAAAGTGCTGTGAGTTAAGGAAATGATTCATGTTGTGATTGAAACTGGAACAAAAACATAAACACTAAACTTCCATTTTTACAAAAACTGTGTTAGTGGTCACTTCTTCACTGGAATAATGCATCCACCTCGCAGGTGGAGCCGGTCAGGATGACCCTACGGGTGTGCTTTAGGCTGGACATTACAAAAGTCCTCTCTAAAACGTGTGGTTTTATCTCACAGCACAATGCCTCAGGTGTCGGGGGTTCTGAGGGAGCGTGCGCTCGGTGTGCTGACCGTCCAGCAGAGCTGCGCCCCTGAGTTTAATGCCGACCATAGGCACTAAAACAACGCCGTTGATCCTGAGTGCATCAAAGAGGCAGGTGAAGGCCACATCAAAGGACGAGGGAGGTCATAAGTGTGTGTGGAGAGAGACGAGGAGTAACACTGTTGTCTGAAGTGAGGTCCAGCTGCCTTCTTAAAGCTGCAGTATGAACACCTGCACTCCAGCCACTTCAAACAGGAGGAGGGGCAAAGCAGGAGCGTCTCTGTGTCGGGCATCTTAAAGCCCTTCATCCTAAATCCCAGGTGGGGCGACAGTGGTGAGCAGCTAATTCTCTCAGTGGCAGTGCGCCGGCCCATGCTTTAAACACAGGCTGCTTGTGTAAGCCTGATTATCAAAAAGTCAACACTCAGTGTAGATATCATGAGGCTTTATGGCAGCAGATTAGATTAGCCTCAGGGTTGGAGACACTCGATCGTTTGTACAGCCTCACGTCTTCAGCGAGGGGACGCACACTTTCCGGCACGAGAACTGTTTACATAAAATAAATATGAAGTTAGAACACGAAGTGAGAATTAAAGTGCAGACAGTTCTGAAGCCGCACGTCTTCTGTGACATCACAGCGTTGAATGCCAACAACATTCATGCGAAGCCAAACAAAATCACTTCGTATGTGATGCAGAAAAAAAAAGGTCCCTGAAAAACAGGAATCACAAGTTAAACGTCATCTTTAACTTTTCTGTGGAATATGTTCCAACTTTGGAAAACAGCTCGTGTTTGTTTATCTGATCATTTACTTTATTGGGCAACATTTGATTTATAATGTCTTGTTTGCGCCTCAGGCACTTTTTTGGCATTTTGGATCAGCTGCTCTTTTTGTTATGGCATTACTGCCCCCTTCTGGATCTAGTCTGTTACTGTCACCTTTGTTCCAGCGGCAGTTTAACCACAGTGCAAGTGGAAAGCTACAGGAGGACGATTTCAGCTGCACTTGTATTATTTGTTGATCTTTAGTGTGTGTTGAATTGCAGTTGTGTATTCATTTGTGTTGATGACGTGGAGTGAACGGTGTGTGTGGGTTGAAGTAAAGGTTCAGTCTTTAGATCGATGGTTCCCATCGAGACAGGACTGCTCGTTTAACACCGAGCTGGCAGACTGACCTCTGACCTGGCTGGCAGCAGTGTGAGGCAGGTGACCACAGCGGGGCAAGAGAGCAGCTTCTGAGGGTGACTCAGGGGACACATGTCCTTCAGACTGTAAATAAACACCTCCTGTTCCTGAAAACAAGCACAACACATCAGAGCATCATCACGGACGCTGCCACAGAACCAAACACCACGCTGACTCATTCCAACGCCTGCTCTATGGGTTCTAAAGGGTTCTGCTCTATGGGTTCTGCTCTATGGGTTCTGCTCTATAGGTTCTGATGGTGTCTGCTCTATGGGTTCTGATGGTGTCTGCTCTATGGGTTCTGCTCTATGGGTTCTGCTCTATGGGTTCTGATGGTGTCTGCTCTATGGGTTCTGCTGGGTTCTGCTCTATGGGTTCTGATGGTGTCTGCTCTATGGGTTCTGCTCTATGGGTTCTGCTCTATGGGTTCTGATGGTGTCTGCTCTATGGGTTCTGCTCTATGGGTTTGGCTGGGTTCTGATGGTAACGCTGCAGCAGATACTCTGAACTCTTCTCTCACTGAACTGAACGTTAATTGTGAAAACTGTTGATGCCTGAAATTACAAATGCTTAAGAGCAGAGAGCGCAGCAGAAAGGCACGAGCTCTGACAAACCGCCGGCTTTTAAGGCATCATCCAGCAGATGCTTCCAACAACTCACGGGTGAGAGAGCAGCTTCAGGTGAGTGTCAGTCACATGCTTTTAGTCCACTGAAGAGCTTCACATCAGACTGATGGAGAGCTTCATTAACACTTCATTTATTAGATGAACCTTCCCAAAAAGTGTTGTAGCAAAGTTAGAAATATAACCAACAGATCGGTCCTTAAGGATGTTTATCATTAGCAGTGATGTCACGCCTTTGGATAATAAAAACAACTGTATATATAAATATATATATATATAGAGAGAGAGAGAGAGAGAGAGGGTGTTGCCTTGGGAAAAAACCCAAGCTTGTTTAAAAAGACGTGACCATGGTACAAATGCCATGTTTACCTCAGTGGCGGTCCACAGGGTGTTGTCCATCTTCAGCAGACAGCTGAGCCGCGATCCGGGACATGGCATCCGCTTGACCTCCAGCTGACCTTTAGCTACGTTTACCACTGTGTAGTTCCTTAACACACACACACACACACACCTCAGTTATCCTCTGCTCTGTGATGGTCTGTTTGTTCAGAGCGGCATTTATATTAACCTGCGTTAACGTGATAATTAACCTGCGTTAACGAGATTATAATTAACCTGCGTTAACGAGATGTCCATCAGCCCTAATCCTTTATTTTGTTGAGGATCTTGAGTCCGTCAGTCTGTTTCTGACGAGCTGTCAGTGATGTCATTTGCGAGCCGGTGGTTTGGGGTCTGTTCTTGTTAATCTCACTCGGTTCTGCGCCTCTCGCTCTGCGTGGCTCACTTTTCCAAACTGCTCTCGAACATCAGCAGAAAACATCTGTTCATGGCTGCAGAGCTGATGTTTAAAAGCCTCGCTTCTTTATTGAAAGTGTTTGAATGATAACAGATGTTCTCGTTCTTGCATTTCCGTTCGTGTGTGATCAGTGATGTCAGAGCTCATGTCTCAACATCCTGCTCTTCGTTCACTCTCACTTTTGACTGATCTAATTAATAGAGACTTGATTCAGTCCTTGCGTCTGCTGCTGCCGATTCGGCGTCAGTTCCACAATCTGTGCTCTGATGTTTAAATTGGAGACGTTCTCAGGGTTCTTGTCTGATGTGTTTGGAAACACTGAACTATGATTCATATTTATTTATTTCTTACGGTTGTCCTGATAACTTCACAGTTGGTGGAACTGGGTTCCATCTCTCTGCGGGATCGAGACTTTTTATTTTGCGTCGGTTCGAGGCCGACTGTGTGAATCACACCCTCCCTCATTGCTTACTGAGCACGCTCCGTTTGGCACACTGAGGCGGCAGTGCAGTTAATTGCCAACATCTGGGTGAGAAGATAAACGTGGGGGGTTCGCATTGTGTCAGAAAGCCCCAGGGCCCCAAACAGAGCCATTACTCACCTGGAAGCCGTCTTCTGCTATTAATCTAGTGAAGTTAATCGAGTCCTGTGTGTGATGACCTGCTGCTATGAGATACACTTTTGAACATAAATCTGATCACTTCTATAAGATCAGGGGGGTGTACTGTGGGGGATGCGGTTGCCGTGGGGTAACTGGGGTTAATGGGAACATTACTAAACTTTAATCTGGAGTACCTCTCATCTTTGTCTCCATCCCAGAAAATGGCACTGTAGCCCTGCAGCGGGGAGAGGAAGAGCTGACTGTGCTGCTCACAGGGCAACAGGTACCTTAAACAGGCAAAACTCGGCTCCTGCATCTGCCTCATCACGGGGAGGGCCAGAGGACGCTGCGCGCGCACACACACACACACACACACACATTTCCTTTAAATAAATACACCAGGATTAAAGGACTGAGAAACTACATGCATCTGACAGAGACAACAGTTTAGGGAAGGTCCTTCACCATCCCAGCAGAACACATTGCTTCTAAGACTAATCTAGGAGTCCCATGCCCCGCCCCGTGCTCTCAGCTGTAAGATCTCAGGGGCCTCTCCCTTCACTACAGGAGAACGCTGCGGCCTACCTTCTCAGGTTTGGTGTCCCAGCATTCCTGCATCAGAGTCTGCAGGCAATAGAACTGAACCTCCTCCGGGTTTCCCAAAACGGGGCGGATTCCTTTGGAGAGCTTCTTGGAGATCTGCAGCTGGTGATGACCGAGAGATGGGCGCCGCCCAGATAGCAGCTCGTACAGAACCATCCCATAAGAGAAGACGTCCACCTGAGAGAGAACGTCGGACGCATCAGAGAGTTCAGACCTGGATCAGAACTCACCTCGAGCTGATACCCTCACACAGCGGAACAGAGTACACACGGTAGCACCAGAACCAGAACCAGAACGAGCTCTCCATGATGTGATGACGATCCTTTAAAGTTAGTGAAGCACGTTTACAGTTTCCTCCTACAGTGATGGGATAGGACAGAGACAGACGGACATCACCGATCATCAGTTGATGGAGTGAAGCTCGTCTCTGACAGATTACAGCAAAGTTTGTCACTGAGAACTTGTTCACTGCAATCTAAACTCAGAGAACCATTAAACACAAGTTTGCATGAATGACTCTGCGATGGTTTAGATTCAAAGCACAGATTATAATCCAGATTACACAGCGATGCAGCCTCAGCCCTGGGTTTGGAGCTCCATCATGCAGAGGATTAAAACAAGTGTTGAAGGATCATTGAGGATCAGCTCCAGGGTTCCGTCGATCGGCGGAACGTTGGTTTAGTCTGCATGACTGGAAACCTGGAGATGGTTCAACCACGTCATGAGTAAAGAAGCTCGACCAGACCAATAAAACCATTACTCTAAACACTCTGAAGCCGTAATGGACCGCTTTAACGGCGGAATCTGTAAATCTGACGGCCTTATTACTACAACACCATAGCGCTCCATTTATTTTCCGTTCAGAGCTTCCAGGTGAAATGAGCCTCGGGAAACGTTCCACTTTAAATTACGGGCAGAACGCTGAGCGGCGCTGGTTGCAGCGATGAGGTCAGCATTTCTGTGCCGTGGTTTGCACTCATTTGGGCACCGAGGTGAAGTTGGCAGTAAACGTGGCACAGGGCAATAAAGGCGGTGAGGTCACTGTGAGGAGGTTTTAAACCTTTCTGCACCACCACAGCACAACATTACAGACACAGTGACGTGAGCCTCGGGTCCATTCGGGTTCTGATCGTCTTCTGTCCTCAGTACAGATGGTGGACACTTGAGGACGCCCGGACTTACCTTCTCGTCGTAGACGATGCCCGGACGGACCTCGGGTGCCTGGTACCCCGGTGTACCCTCCACTCCCAGAGCCCCCTCATGGAAGGACTGGCGGGAGATGCCATAGTCCGACAGCTTGATGTTCACGGAGTCCTCCACCTGCAGTGACCACACCAGGATGTTGTCTGACTTCAGGTCACAGAAGATGATGTTCTTCCTGTGGAGGTAGGACAGACCTGCTGCCACCTGATACGCAGCTTTAAAGGTCAGCATGTGACCCAGGGGCAAAAAGGCGGAGCCTGAGGAGGGTAAGGTCACGTCTTATTAACAAACCATCCGGCATTGGAAAACAATCCACAAGTAAAAGAAATAACGGAGTGGCGTCACCGATGACCAATCACTGTGACCCGCCTCACCTTTACTGTGCTCCACCAGGACGGTGTTGAGGCTGCCGAGCGGTGCCAGCTGCAGGGCAAAACACAGCGGGTGGATGCTGATGCCCAGCAGAGCCACGATACAGGGATGCTGCAGGGTGTGCAACATGCTCGCCTCCTGACGGAACTCTGAGAAACTTCTGGAGGCGTCCATCGCCTGCAAGTGCTTCAGCATGGTATCTGCACCGGAGGAGAGGCAAAAAGAGAGCCGTGGAATCACTCAGATCAGATATGATACTGACTCAAAAGGGGGGGGGGGTGCTAAAATTTAATCTGTCACATCTGAACTCTGCTGCAGCAACAGTGACCCCTGCTGACTGGTCTACATGTCAGCACTTCTGATATTGGGCCTTTTTAATAGAACTGTGTGAGTGATACACCAATGGCTAGGGGTTTGGGGGGGTTGTCACATTTGTCCAACCGAGGGGTTGAAATGATTAAACACAGACATGATTAATGGAGAAGTTCCACCATGAAGTGTTCTGTTTAAGACCTGGGGAGTTTGAAGTCATCGAACCTTGTCCACTGTGGAGTGAATGCTGTCTGCACTTCTTGAATGGGAAGCGTTTGATGGCCACCGGTGCCCCGCGGTACTTGGCTCTGTAGATGATGGTGCCGCTGCCACCCTGCCCTAAAACATCTCGCTCCTGCTCACTCCACTCCAGATCGCGCTTCACCAGGAACAGTCTGAGGACAGGAAGAGTCGCCGTCGAACATCTGCACAACCCCTGTACAACCGACCCGACCCCCACCGCCACCGAGAACACCTCATCAGGTGCCTCGTTCTCACCGCGAGGGGAAGTCCGTCATGAAGAGCTCGGGTACGAGTTCCTGCAGGGGGACGGCCTCTTTGGGGTGATTGGGGCAGGTGATGTGCTCTCTCTCAGCGGCGACCAGCACACAGTCCTCCATGTTGAAGTAGTGGAGAGGGGCGGAGCCAGAGCCGGTGTGAGGCAGCGGGTCGGCGTGGCGGGCGGCGGCGGCGCAGTACGGACAGGGGACGTACTGCTCGATTAACAGAGACCCGTCACTCTCCGTCGCCGTCAGAGCTGCAGGGACAAGAACGCCGGAGCATCAGAGCGCATCGGACCAATCACACACAAGCAACGGGGTGGGGGGGGGGGGCAGCGTGCACAGAGCAACTTTAATTACATTAACTTCAGCAGATAAATCAAAGATAATGAAGATTAATTTTAACCCCAGCGTGAGGAAAGTCACCTCACTGAACTTTAATGTGTCTGTGTGTCCTGCTCCACCCCCCCACCCCACCCCCCACTCAGTATCGTCATGGACGACATCAGAGATTGATTTTGAAAATAAATTAATTTATAATGCAGGTAAAAAAAAAAAAAACTTGATTCTTTTCCAAACTGATTTTTAATAAACCCGTCCGTCCGTCCGTCACCTCATGTTTGTTATCCTGAGATTCAAGATGGAGGGGAAGTCAAGTGGAGCGAGGTTTGCTGAAGCATGACGAGTGGAGCTGAACAAACGGAGTCACTCTCATCACCGCAGCACACAAAGAGAGAGAGA
>JAFMOD010000795.1:27462-37874 GCA_019802435.1 Corydoras maculifer | reverse complement strand
AGAGAGAGAGAGAGAGAGGGGGAGCGAGCAGCAGCTCTCAGACTGAGTGAAGTGAGCATTAAGGCGGTTCATCACGCCGCGCTGCTGCATCATTTTGCTGAGTAAACAAGTTCAGTTTAATTTACGTCTCAGACTCGTTCATCAGTTCAGAGGCAGAACCATCACCGGTCCCTCAGACCTGGAGGCAGAACCGCGTGGTGGCGCTCCATCACTCATCTCAGCAAACGCCGGAGCCCCCGACAGTGAGGGAGCTCATATTACTGTGACATTTGTATGTTCTCCAAGAAAAATAGTTCTCTACGATCAGTAGAATGAGACCGGGTTCCAAACTGAACTCTGGTTCTGGTTCTGTGGACCAGCGCGGTGTTAGTGAGGTCTTGTGGAGAACGCAGGGGAACTCACCGGGAAACCACTGCTCGATGAGAGCGTTGACGTGGTCCGTGATGAAGGCCATGGCAGAGAAGTCCCTCATCTCTGATTGGCAGATGATTTTGATTCCTCCGCTCTTCTTCTTCTTCCAGTTCACATCAGATGATTCCACACTGCAGAACATCAGGAACCAAACACCTCATCATCACGCGGGGTTAACGGGAACGGACTGACCCCATTACTACACCACCGTGTGGAAGTCTGACCTCAGGTAACCTCCATCGAAGGTCACCAGCAGTCCTTCTTTCCAGTAGATGGTCTGGCTGCGTCTCACGCGGAACGTGCTGCAGCGGTTCCTCTGCTGGTTCCCTGCGAAGCTGTAGATCACCGTGTTCCTGTTGCGTTGATTCCGGGAAATCTTCTTCGTCTCGAAAGCCTTATGGAGCCGACGCAAGAACATAGAGTTAAAGACATAACATCTCACATCCTGTCTGATGATCGAAGCTCCTCCTCCTCACGTCATCATCATCATCAGAGTTTCAGTTTCTTATACAGGTTCAGAATCCGGTCAGGACTGTGTGTGTGTGTGTGTGTGTGTGTGTGTGTGTGTGTGTGTGTGTGTGTGTGAGCTCCAGCACCTGCAGGTCCATCTGATTCAGGCTGATGAGCATGCGGGCTATGAATCGCTCCCAGAATCCCGCAGGTACGAAGCTCATCTTAAAGTGGCGCTGGATGGTGTTGCTGGTTTGCTGACGGAAACTGTGGATGTCCATGGCAGGTTTGGGGGGTAAGAGGTGTGGCAGGAGATATCTGTAAAAACAGAACTCGGAGCTGTAAGGGCTTGAGATCCATCTTTGTTCTGATCTCAGGCCTGTAGGTGGCGTCAGACCTGTTGGAGGCCACGGGAAGCGCGATCTCAAACTTGGCGAGGAACTGGAAGTACTGCTCCTCCGTGTGCTGCGTAAAGCCGGTGCCGATCAGCAGCATGCGCAGGTCCTCGGTCCGAATCAGGCCGTTCCGAGCCACCGAGCGGGAACTCTTCAGGTGCACGATCCGCTCCAGACACTCAGCCAGCCACACGGCGTCCAGGAAGTAGAGCTTACACAGACCGTGGCTCGTATCGGGGAAGTGCAGCATGCTGCCGGTCTCAATCAGGAAGCTGATCGCTGGCATCAACAAAACAGGAGACCAAGAGTGCAGTGACACAGACCATCCACCAGGGGATGGTCTATTATAACTGACAAATAGTAACACTAATTAGGTGTGTTTCTGTGTGTGTGTGTGGGGGGGGGCTATACTTTGTACATTTTATCTTTAATATAATATTTAATTTGTTAACCTCTCATTAAACTGCTGAAGACTGAGTGGTAACAGAAAACAGCTTAATATTAACGTTACACTGCAGGTTGCGTGGAACAGCAGAGCCCTCTAGTGGACAAAACACTCCAACACAGCCCGGTTTTAAAAATGCTAATATCTAACAACCAGAACAAACATATTTATACACCCACATTCATGTTAAAATGTACAGAGTGATTAGAAAAGAACAACTAGATGAAATAATGCTGATCTTTAGAAGATGAATAATAGATGTGTTTCTGTAAAATGCTGAGGGAGCTGTTATTACCGCCCTGCAGATCCTCATAGTCTTTGATGTCACTGCCGGGACTCTGCTCAATGATCTGCTCCAGTTCCATGTCGGTCAGATACTGAACCTCATCGTCTGCATCTCTCCTCTGACGCTCCGCCAAAATGGCCTCCTGGAGGTTTAGGTAGCTCCTTGGGATCTGCAAAGAGAACGGTTTGTAAACTGATAACGCTCACGCGCCGATGGCACAGCTCCGTTTACAGAACTTATGAAGCTTTTTTAGGACCGTACCAGTCGCCCCACCAGTTTGTGGCAGCTGGTTGGGTTGCTGATGTCCTTCATGGAACACGAGACCTGATACAGGAGCCTCTTCACGCCGTCCAATCCCTCCAGCGTTTTGCACGACACCTCGCTGTGAGAACACACAGACACGCCCACCTCAGCCGAGGGTCAACCCAACGCCGTGCCATCGGACCTGAGACCGGACACTCACTGCAGGTGCTTCCAGGTGATGTCGGGATATCCACTGGCTCTGGCCCCTGATGGGGTCCTGCACAGAGCCAGGATGTACGCCCTCAGTGTGGCGATCCGCTCGGTACGGAACTTTGTGTCTATGAGATCCAGATGGGTTCCGATCACGACCACAGCCGAATTCGGAGCGCGTGCCTACACAAAGGGACATCGCTGAAACATTCCGTCCATGAGGCTCCACTTTCACCTCATCCTAATTTAAACTCCAGCTCCCTGAGGGATTCTCCTCACCTCAATGTTGAGCAGCCAGGACTGCAGGTTAGCCACAGCCTCCTCCCCCAGAGCCAGATTCCACATCACCACGTACAGAGCTTTATCAGTGAAGAAACACTGGTTCACGGTGGTCATGCTGGCGGGGCCGCCGACGTCCCACACGTTAAACACAACCGAATCCACCTGTTCACATCAAAGACCCTCAGAATTCTGCATGTCTGACATCAACCTGTTAATCTATTAATTACTGTACCGTGAGCTTCTGATAGAATACGGTCAGCTTTTTAGTTTGCAGCATGACTTTATTAACTTGTAAGATGTTTTAAATATTTCATGAAATGTTTTTATTCAGAAATAATGTGTTTATGCTTTAGCCACAAAACAAAACTTAACAGATATTAAAAAAAATAATAATTAAATAAACTGTAATGCTTTTGAGTTTAACCACCGTGTTAAATAATCATAAGATTAAACTCAAAATGGTGCATTTACATGTGTGTTTGTGTGAGAGTGTGTGTGTGTGTGTGTGTGTGTGTGTGTGTGTGCGCATTCTTCTCACGCCGCTCTTTACTCCACTGGGTTTCTCCAGGACCCACTGTGAGGTTCGGATGCTGAGGTCAGAGGGTTGGAAGGCTGAGGTCTTGCCGGTTTGAAGAGCCTCCAGTAGAGAGCTTTTCCCCTGACGCGGCGGCCCAACAATCATAAGCTTCATCAACCTGCAGGCCTCAGCACAGCGCAACTCAGCACGAAGGAACGCCAGCACCGCCCCGGGGCCTGAACACACACACACACACACAGACACACAGACACACACACACACCATAGAACCCAGTTCTGCGATTATGACGGCTGAGGTCAGGATTAATTACAGTATTTTATAAACATCTTAATGTCATCGGGTTACTGCGTTTATAAATCAAATTATTATTACAATGATAATTATATTATGTTTAGTTAATATGATTTTTATAATTATCTAAGCTGTAATATAATTTTAATATTATTTTTTAAGTCGTACCATCCTTGCGAACCTCTGCAGGAACGTTGCTGATGTTTAACTCATCGATGTCCAGCTGCCAGAGGTTGGAGAGCTGGCCCAGTTCCACTGGGAGTTCCTGAATCCCCACATTACTGCCACACAGAACACAGACAGCATTTCAGTTTCTAACAGTAACCACTAGGTGGCAGACTTATCTCATGGTGTTTATTCTAATGATAGGAGTCCATTCGGGTGTGATTTAAAGACACCATCACTCACTTGGACAGGTAGAGCTCAGAGAGGTTCCGGAGGGTGCAGACGGAGGGGGGCACGCACTCCAAATGATTATCGTTCAGGAAAAGGACTTCCAGAGAATCCCGTAGGATTTCAGGAAAATGAACTGGACACGCTGGTGGAAGAACAGTGTCAAATAAAACTGCACAAATCTGCAGTGTGAGAGTGTGTGTATGTGGGGGGGGGGGATGTAGCTGAGCCCTCCAGCCACGTCAGTAGTACCTGGTTCAGTGTCCCGACGATGCCACGTGGTAAAGAAGCCAAATCGGTTGGGTTTAGTGTTTTCCTCCATTTTGACCTGCCTGAACAGGAAGAGCACAACATCAGCACAACCACACGGAAGAGTGTGTGTCTGAGAGAGAGAGAGAGAGAGACAGAGACAGAAAGGGAAAGAGACACATACTTTCCTAACTGGTTCCTGGACAGGTCCAGTGTCCGAAGATGGGAACACTTCCATTTTATGGGAGGCGGCAAAGCAGCGATCTGATTCCCACACAGCTTCAAAGAGATAATTGCCTAAAGCACGCGCGCACACACACACGCACACACACACACACACACTCTCTTTATTCTGGAATGTGCTCGGTTTCTACGGCTCTGAAAAGCCCGCTCCAATCCTGAGACTGACCTCGAGCTCGAAGATGTAGGACGGCAGCTCGGTCAGCTCATTCTCTGAGAAATCCACGTCCTTCAGGTGGGTCCTCCAGAAGATGGAGATGGTATCAGGAAGGCTCTTGATCTGATTGGATGCCGCTTTACAGATTTTCTACACAGGAAGCAGAAAATCAAACAGACCATACAGAGGACTCCGATACAGACCCCCCCCCCCCCTCGACTGCATGTCCATCAGGCTTCACCCTTCATTCTGTCTCTATACAAGAACGTAGTTTCTGTGCGCTCCGAAAAAACAAACCCTCCAAAGTGCATTCACAGAGGAAGAGACACCGCAGAAGAGCTGGTCCTTCCCCAAGATGTTCAAAATAAAATGTGCACAGGCGACACACAGCGATTAACACATCATCATTAGAACTCCGACTCACCAGAGGGCAGGCCCACGGGTCAGGGAAGCAGGTCAGTCTGTTCCTGCTGATGTTGAGGCTGGTGAGGGATTTGAGACAGTGCAGCATCCGAGACGGGAGATCGCTCAGACGATTATCAGACACATCCAGCTCCTGGAGCCTGCGCAGTCCAATCCAGTTTGTGCCTGAAGACACACACACACACACACATACAGCGAGACGCAAACATGTTATCTGATGGACACCAACACACACACTATACCAAAAACCAACAGGTGAATTTTACAAACTACAACCAATAAAAAAGACACAAAAACTAAAACTAAATAAAAAATACGACATCCAGACTGAAAAGTTGATTTTTTAAATAAAGTTGTGATTTGTGTGTGTGTGTGAGTGTGTGTGAGTGTGTGTGTGAGTGTGTGAGAGTGTGTGTTTATGTCATGTACCATTAGGGATGCTGAAGAGGCTGCAGAGTTTGTTCTTGGCAGCGAGGAGACTCAGGAGCTGCGTGAGATGCAGAAATCCAACAGGGAGGTTCTCCAGCTCGTTCTCACACAGATTCACCTGAGATAATCTACATGTAGAGGGGGGGGGGGGCTGAGGACCTCCTGCACTGTGTACATGTTCATCTGTGCGGTGTCCGTTCTGTAAACCTACCTGCTGCAGATGATCTCCTGTGAGGACTGAGGGGTGTGCAGCTCGGCGAGCTTGTTGTGAGAGAGGTTGAGAGTCTGCAGGTGGAGGAGACCCCACGGCACCACCGACGGCAGGGAGCTCAGCCTGTTGTGAGACACATCCAACACCGTGATCCTGCAGGACACGTCCAAGAACCAGTCCAGCTTCAACCAGGGGAGCTTTAAACCTGCCCACTGCACCTTCACTGGCTACACACACACACACACACACACACTTATCTTAAGACCATCATCATAACGTTCAACACTGGTCATCCTGTAGTTCTTCCAAACACACACCTCAGATCTAAAAATGCTCTCACCTTCTGAACTTTGCCCTCACACTGGCTGTCCCGGTCCTCCAGGAGGCGCTCCCTCAGCAATTCTTGGCTGAACTGGCTGTGATCCATTAATGTATATGAGGAGAAGCCGGCTCCATTCTCCAGGAGAAACCTGCCGATCTCTTTACCGCCTGAATGGAGGAGATGCGCAGAGCAGTGAGGGAACTGGACTCTCAGCACGACTACAGGAAGTGAAGCAGCCGCTCTGCAGCCGTAAAGAGGAACTGAACACCAGGATTCACGCAGGAAAGTAGGAAGAACATTCGAAAACCCCCTGTTCTCAGGTTTCATTCAGACTGTGGTGGCTTCAGGTCGGGTTTAGAACAGACATCCAGAGAGATGGTTTTATTGAGACGTCAGCACACTGCCTCCACCAACTGCATCCTTTATAACAAAACTAAATGAATGACCTCCTGCTCATCAATCAGACACCCAATCATCCTGAAGATGAAACCCTGAGGTACTGGGCGTTTAAGATGCTGACTGGGAACACTGGTCTGATTAAAACAGATGTGCGTACCCGCTCTGGCTGCAGCGTACAGCGGCAGGCCGGTGATCACGGCGAACTCGTCACCCTGTGTGGCGCAGTCCTCGGTATCAGCCTGGTAGCTCAGCACCAGCAGCTTCACCACTTCAACATGACCCTGCTGGCACGCCGTCGACAGCATCCAGTTCAACAGCTCCTTATGGATACACGGAGCTGCAAGCAAGCGAGAACCCAGAATCAGGAACTAAACCAGAATCAGGAACTAAACCAGAATCAGGAACTAAACCAGGACCAGAGGTTTATCATCACTTAAAAAAACTGAACTATAAGTGAAGATTTTGGATGTAATTAGTTTAATTACCTCTCAATACGATTTTAATCCCTTTCATCTGATTTCTACATAACACTACACTTAACCTGACACGCAGTAGCCCATCAGCCTCACGTTTGGAACCGAGATTTAGTACAGAGCTCAGTTCAGAGAGACTCTATTTGAGTTCATGGAACCAATTCCAGATGTCTCATTCTGCATAACTCTAGGGGCGGAACTAACAGTCTGATGTGTACCAACAACTTTACCTGAGATGGAGTCCAGCAGCTCCTGGACCACAGCGTGCTGCCCATAATGTGCAGCTATGATCGCTGGGTTCCGGTCACTGGGCTCCTGAGGGAACGGGACCCGGATGTCTTTTAGCAGGAACCGAACACTTTCCAGATCTCCATGTTGACTAGCTGCACACAGGAGCTCCAGCTGCAGCAGAACCCCCCACACGCACACACACACTTTCATTTATAAGTTTGTTTTTATTTAAACTACCACCATTAACCCTACCACCAACTCCCCCCCCCAGCAATTCATCACATGGAGTGAATAAGTCAAAGCCGAGTGTGTATGTAAATGAGCTAAAACATAAGACTGTAAACACACATGCTTGTTTACGTTCAGACTCCACCAGGAAGAGATTAACCACAAAACTCTTACCAAACCTGTTCACAAACTAAAATTAGAGGGACATTAGAGGGAGGGAGTGATGTGAATAACTGTGGGCAGGTGACAGAGAACTCGTGTCTCCATGAGGACCTCTAGAGTCCTGTAGAGAACTGTTCACAGAGTTTCATAGAGCTGCAGTCTTAACAGAGCTTTATAATCAACACTGCTCACACTACTGAATCACAACCGTGTGTCTGATCTCACCATGTCCATCCGGGACTCTGCATTCTCATGGCAGGCGATCCGGATCAGCTTGCGTGCGCTGAGCTCCTCGCCGTACACGTACGCCTCCTTGATGTTTTGCAGGGTGGCCGACTGGCACAACGGCGCAGCGCCTGCTGCCGAATGCTTGGCTCCCATTTCCAGGCTGCCTGGAGAACAAAGTCAGAAGAGGGAGGGTGGCACGGGTCAGACATGTGGAGGTGGAGGAGAGATGCTGATGCTGAAACTGAAGCAAGCACACAGCAGTGACTGTCGGCTTCAGGAGAAAATCAGGTCAGCCTCATGAGGTATTCACACACACACACACACACACACACACACACACACACTCCTTGATGTTGTGGAGAATACAGACCGTAAGATGAGCAATGCAGCCCCTCACAAACTCCATCTGATCCATGTGCATCATGACTCCACATCCACCCACGATGCAGCACAACTACTGAATAATTCAGGATCTGTTTACTTTGTTTACGTCAAATTTATTAATCAGGTAATGCACCAATCAGATTGCTCTTAACCCTGTTTTTAATTTACAGGCTCAACTCCATCACTCATCAGTCAGGAGTTACCTGCAGTGATTTATAGAGATGGTGGTACCAGTTCCTGGTCAGTCTGGGGTATAGGAACCATGTACCACCTCAACATGTGATGAGGTTTGATTATTTAGACATTATTATTTTCTGGGACATTAACTTCCTTCATCCCGTTTAAAGAGTTCCTAAACCATCAGTCTGTTCTGGAACCATCTCATCATTTACAAAACGCTACAGAAACCATGAGAGAATCAGCATCAATGAGCTTAAGGTTTAAAACAAACCTACCAATAACCATGAAAACCTTTAAACTGACCAACCAACAACTAAACCACCATTCTGACGCTCTGAGAATCTATTTCTGTGCATGATAAATAATTAAGTAAGCTGAAGATGCTCTGAACACACGAGAGGGGGGCACATCTACAACCCTCACCATGACAGTGTTCGTTTATACGGTTAGTGTGAAACTTTATCTTGCACTCACGTGTTATTCTTCACCACGTTAGAGACTCTTCCTGTGCTGATCCTGGTTCGTCGAAGCATAATGTGAATAGAACGGTTCTCCAGCGCCGAGTTTATTGGAGAGCAGCCACACGATGCGGTATGTAACCCGAGCTCATCTCGCACCATCTCACTTTTCTCATATGCAGAGCTTAAAATCCCAAACCTACCTTCTATTTCACAAAAACATCCCACTGTCCTCCTCCTACACACCAGCTTCACACGCAAGCGCCTCTGGATCCACAAACGTACAGGGATGCAGTGTTCCGCTCATATCCACATCCTCCTCCATATCCTTTTCTTTCCAGTCCCCTGTCCTTAATGGCAGGACTCGCCCCCACAGCTTACCCTCTCCTCCCGCCCATTAGGCGGTGCGGTCGTACCCTCCCTGTCCTGCTCCCGATGGACCAGTCTGACAAAGAGCAAGCTGTCTGTGCCTCCCTGGATAATTTCAGCATTTTTCCTTACACTGCTGCACACAAACTGATAAGCAGACAGGATGCGCTCTCACACCCTTCACGGGTCGTCGTGTGTCCGGCGCGGTGAGATAACGTACCAATTAATCTATTAATCTGCTTTATAAATTAAAATCAATAACAATTACACAGCATTACTTCTTCATCCAGCACTTATTGTAGTTTTATCAAATCACCGGTGACCCTCTCAATAAACATTTATTCTGCTGTCCACACATCACTCATCACATCTGATAGAAAGGTGCAGGATTTAGGATTGTGATTGCCGCAGCAACAGCGCCCTCTGCTGTTAGTTTAATGGTGCTGATTTATTGAATGGTAATGAAGCAGTCGTTGGATGATGTAAGGAGATGAAGATGGCATCACATTCAGCAGAGTAAGAGCGAAACGAAGATTCAGAGAAGACATTTTAGAAGAACGGTTCTAACAGATCTAACACATATCGCTGGAAATAAACACAAACTTATCTACATGTTTCACTTCTTTCTTCTATAATTAAACAGCAGACGCTGAAGTTCCTCGAACCATAACCAGTGTGCAGATGTTGAACCCGATCCCAGAACAGTGCTGAGCAGCGACTGAAACATGCCACTACATACTGGAAGAAACTTTCAGTTTCAGTATTTAATGGTGTTCAATATGAGGTCACCCACTACATCACAGTCCCAATTCATGCTCAAAATAATAAAGTCGGCGGTGAAATGAATGACAATGAGACTGAAAGAGCCAGGCACCACTCCTGCACAAAATCTTAGACATGCTCCATAATGTTGTGGAAAGTTCTAAACATCTCACCATCCTGCTCTCGGGGATGTTCTTCACCGGGATGTTCTTCATCTTCTTCTGTTGCTCCCACATTCCAGTACATGTTCCAGCACTAACGCAGGAGCCTCAGGGTGATGGTCATCATAGATCCCAGAACGACCGGCAGCATCAGCAACAACTGAAAACAGATCAACCAGTTAGCAGGTTACCTGATGACCAGGATGAGACTGCATTACAGATAAAAAGCATTTCATTTAGAAAACTTAAAAAACCTAGAAACCATGTTTTCGTTGCTGTAATGTGTCTCTGTTGCTGACAGAGACACAGTAACAGTGACAGAGTGAGGGGTGACAGAGACACAGTAACAGTGACAGAGTGAGGGGTGACAGAGACACAGTAACAGTGACAGAGTGAGGGGTG
>JAFMOD010000795.1:0-20428 GCA_019802435.1 Corydoras maculifer | reverse complement strand
CCCCACTGTCTCCTGTCTGTGGGAAGCTGTACAATTGCACTTTGTGGAAAACATTCTGAATGTTGCTCGTACACTTTGTTTAAAGATCATTGTTCACACAAAGGGAGCAGACCATCAAACCAGAATCTGTTCTATTGTTGCTTCTTTTATTTATAGTATCGTTTTACAAAAAAAAAAAAAGATCACATCGATTCAGAAGTTGCTTCGTATTACCAACACACAGCTGGTTTGTGAGTGTTGAGATGTTTGTGGATCTGAGGTCTTGTGCATCTTTCAGGTCTAGAAGAACGTAAGAGAAGCTCCAGCTGCACAGAACTCACTGATCCACATATCTAATATCTACATATCTAGGTCCAGTTGTGCAGTTTGGACTTAAACCTTTAGTCTGATCAATAGTCTGATCACAGAGTGAAGATAAGCAATAATACAATCATGGATAACGTATAATAATTAATCATGATGATTTTATATGGTTAGCAGTTTATTATGACGCACTAACATTTGTATTATTGTTAATATTATTATTAACATGGTATCTACGTGTTTAGATTCTAAACTGTTAGTAATGTGAATTTCAGGTATAAAATGATGATACTTTTGTACCGAGGCTTTACTGTGAAATAAAACAAATTAAAACCCTGATTTCTTTAAGTTAACAGATCCTCATTTACTTAAATTAAAATAAAACGTTTCATTCTTATATTTTTATATTCTCTTATATTTTTGTCTTTTTGTCACTACGCTGAAGATGAGCAGCGCCCCCTGCTGTACGATTCTGTATTGCTTTTGTTCTATTTGTTTGATGCAAGATAAACTTTTTAATTTTTATTTTTCTCTTGTGGTTCTGTGTCACGTGGTTGGATTTAGCACGACCTCATATTTAAACACAAATAAGTCTAAATCAAAGAGATGATCACATTTTATTGTAATCTGCTTTACATTCTGGTTTCTTTTGGCATGAAGAGTCACGTGGTCCTGAGGTTCTCTGTGGAGTAGAGGGTGAAACAGACCATAATGACCCACTGCATCCTGAAGTTCAGCTGAATGGATGCTGTGAACACTGTCTTTAAATTAAAATGACTCTGTTGGACCTTTGAATTGCCAATCATTTAAATTTCCTTAGTGAGAAAACAAAAGATCTCAACAATAACTACATGCTGTAAACCCGAAAGCTCATCTTGTTAAATAGATCTCTATTCATCTTAAATACAGAACGGTACAAATGAATTATAAGACTGGCATTACTTTTATATTCTTTAATTCTGCACTGATCTCATGCAGTCTGACGTTCATTCAGTCAAACTGAATATTAAAGTACAAAGTGTTTGGTCGTTAGTTGAATTATGTGCACAGATCTAAAGCTAAAATAAAGGCTGTACAGTTCATCAACGGGTCATTAGTTAAAGGAAATAAATCTATAATAAATTTAGTGCGTTTCCACAAAACGGTTCATTTTTATGCCACAGAGACAAATATCGAAGGACAAATGTTTTTTTTTTCTTTTTCTTACAGACATTCAGATTAAATAAAAACATACATACGTCTCTGTACACATCATCTAAATACATCCACACCAGACAGAGTTAAAAGAGCTTGCAGAAATTCTTAAATGGTCCATTGGCTAGTCCGAAGGCACTTTGATTCGCCGGTCCGAGCACTTTCTGATCAGACGACGTTTCTGACAGTCGGCTGAACTCAGGTCTGCTGCTTCGCTCAGATGTTCAGCTGCTCGTTGAGTTTAATGGTGACGGCTTTCACCTCGGAGTATTCGGCTAACGCGTACTCGCCACTGCACACACGGCATCAAGCAACATTACACCGAGTCTGCTACTAAACCCACAGGTACAGAAAAGAGGAAGTACACTCACAGCTCACGTCCATTTCCTGACATCTTATAGCCACCGAAAGGAGTCTGAGCATGAAGAGCATTATAACAGTTCACCCTGAAAAAGAAAACCAGCCGGCGTCACGGGTCACAGCGAGAGACACATCACAGACTGGAACTCAGGAGTCATATATTAATACATTAAAAATAACAATAATAAGTAATATAATAATGGGTATTTATTTTTTTAGACTGTTTAAGGTTTTGTATTCCAGCACAGCTGATCTGCAGACCCCCTAAATACAGCTTATTGCACCTTTAATCAGTAACACCTCCTGATAAAGTCTGTGTCCCTCCTAAAAAAGGAAGAATTTGCGGACTCACCACACTGTGCCTGCTTCCAGAGCTGATGATACACTTATTGCCCGATCCACACTTTGGGTGAAGACGGCTGCTGCCAGGCCATAGTGGGTGTTGTTTGCCCTCTCGATCACTTCCTCTTGACTTTTAAACTTCAAAATGCACTGAACTGGTCCAAAAATCTGGAAATGTATGTAAAAATGTTTTAAACAATAGTTACTGTTGAAAGATTGAATTTGTTTTAAATGAATTGTTAAAAGTATTAGACTTTAAAATATTTTAACATGTAATTAGAATAAGTTAAGCTTTTGTGTAATTGCATCAAATAATCACCAGAGGGCAGCATAGTCACACAATTCTATATTGAACGAAGAAACTTTTTTATTTTTATTATTATATTACAATTGCTGGTTTTAAATCAACACGTATTGTTTTATATATTATTTTATATATTATATATTAATTAATGGATAATAATGTAATAATGTCTGGGATTAATAAATATATACTTTTATTATGTAATAGTAAAAAGATGTTATGCTGATTGCAGCTGTACAGTGAGCAGGTGCAGGAGGTGGATAAAGCAGGTGGAGGAGTTCTTTACCTCCTCCTTGGCGAGTCTCATGTGGTCCTTGACGTTAGAGAAGATGGTGGGTTGGATGAAGAGCGATTTATTCTTTACAGCGTTTCCGCCACACTCCAGCGTGGCTCCTTCTTTCTTTCCACTCTCCACCAGCTCCATGATCTTCTCGAACTGTTCCTGATCGATCTACAGACACGGAGACACACAGAGGACGAGGAGCAACAGCACTGAACTTAATTTAAGGATACAACGAAATGTGCATTTAAAATTACACCAAAAAAGTGGGTTGGACGCTAAGCAGGGATAATTATGGGATGTTGTACCTGAGGGCCATGTGTAGTTTGGGGCTCCATTGGGTCCCCGCTGATGATTCTCTGAGCGCTGGCCACGCTGAGTCTCACAAACTCGTCATACACAGCTTCCTCCACAAAGACACGCGATGCAGCGGTGCAGCACTGACCCTGATTATAGAACGCTCCCTTCTGCGCCTCCTGCACCGCTAACTGCACTGCTCACACACACACACACACACACACACACATACACACACAATCATATATATGACTTGTAATAAAACCTTCAATCATTTATTTATTTAAAATGTATTTAATGAAGAGACTGGTATCTTGAGGCTGGTGACCTGCACCCCTTTAAGAAAATAATTAAATAAATGAATCATTAGGATTTAAACTCCACAAATAAAGAGGTTCTGAGTTGGAGATTAAATAAGCTGTAATTTTCTGCAGAATATTTATGGATCAGAAGGCAGATCTGCGTCCGCAGGATTAATGATGAATAACTCCAGAGTGACTCTAACATCATGCCATCATTGATCCTCCTCCTGACGGCAAGTCAGTTTTATGAATGAATGACTTTCTGTCTGAATCACTAAGTCCGCTCTTTTTTTTTTTTTCTGTAGCTACAAAGGAGCGTTAAAAAACCACATCACTCACGGTCTGAGTCAGCAAACACAATGCAGGGGTTCTTTCCTCCCAGCTCCAGCGTCACTCCTTTCAGGTTACTCTTCGCTGCCGCCTCTTTGATCAGCTGACCCACCTGAGCACAAAGAGCAGTGCACAATCGAGAGCGCTTTACGAGCCGAGGAGGTTGACGTCAGAACGAGTTTGTTTGATTTGGGAACATGTTCAGAGTCTGGAGTGACGTGCGTATTGTCTGGATGGAGAAGCGTTGTGTACGAGTTCGTATCAAACAGAAGAGCACTTTGCTTGCACAGCTGATGACTTCTGTTTACAGGAATCGGCCTGCCGTCACTCTGGAAACGCCGTGTCTATAGTTTACATCATTTTTTGGATGCTGGAGACTTTTCCTCGATTTGGAGGTTCAGACCGAGATCATTGTAAAGATGCTCCGACACAATGCAGAACAGAGACAGACACCAGATCAATAAATAAACTCAAAACTTAGGAAGTTGTTTGTGAGGTTGTTGTTCCCCGATCTCGGTCTCATTACCAGGTTCACGCTCTCAGTCCCTCTTTTGTACTTCTTCATAAATTATTTTTATTCTTTTATGTTTTTTCTCTCTCTTTCTGTCTTCACATTTTTGTGGATCTTAAATCTCAAACCCACCTTTTCCTTCGGTTTTCCTTCTTTTTTGCATTTCACTAACTATGTCTTGCTCTTCTGTAAATTAAGTTATGGTTCTTACCTCCGTGGAACCAGTGAACGCCACTTTGTCGATGCCCATATGGTTGGAAATGGCGGCGCCAGCAGTCGGCCCGAACCCGGGTACGATGTTCACCACGCCGGGGGGAAACCCAGCCTGCGGGACAAAAACGATCCACTGCATCAGCTCAGCCACCCACATCAGATACGATCATCCGGCCAATCACTTCAGATCAATAACTGATTTCATCAAAATCCAGAAGTGAAGGATTAACAGACAAGTGACGGTGAAAACAAAAAGGTGAAAACAGAGCCCACGTGACGAGTGGAGGAGCTGCCAGCTCCAGAAATAAAGAAAACAAAGAAGCTTTTTCTCTTTGAACTTTCAAACACAAACTCATTCATCTGCTGTTTGAGTTCATGAAGCTGTTCATGTCGGAAAAAAGCTCGAGCAAAGAAAAGCTCTGTTCATCTTCAACTCTGAGTCTGAAAATCAGCCCTCTGTACGAAGCCTCGTCTTTTAAAGATCAGAGTTCAAACCGTGATATGTGTCCATACAAACGACTCGAACGCCAACTGCACACGTTTTAACCGAAAAATAATCAATAATAATCTAAAGCATATCAGATGTCAATGTAATAATGAAACCTGATGAACAGGATGGTCTCACCTCTTTAATCAGCTCCCCCACGTGCAGCGCGGTGAGCGGCGTCTGCTCGGCCGGTTTGATGACCACCGTGTTCCCGCAGCACAGCGCCGGCGCCACCTTCCACACAAACATCAGCAGAGGGAAGTTCCACTGCAGCACAGCGCACAAAGCATTAGCACCAGCACTGGATTCAAAATCACCTTCAGCTTCACTGTTTTACATTCATTAACATGAGGAACTTTAGAAATCGGACCCTCAGCCCTCACACCTCGTGGGTACGCGTTGCCTCCCATCGTAATCTAATCTAAAGGATGATCAGACACAGGGTTAATACAGATCCGGCTCGCTCCAGTGAGTTTAACTTCAAACAGAAGCCATGAATTCGGACCCTCTGTCGTGATGATGTCACTGAACAGTGTGTTATCACATTACAGTGTGTGTGCAGAGACGCATTGTGTCCTATAGAATACGTCTGCGTATATTCAGTTTCAGATCGGCCCAGGAACCCCCCCCCCCCCCCACACACACACACACACGTTAAACACAGGATTATGGCCTTAATGCATCAAATCTCTGCGCATCACTTATTTAAAATAGAAATGCAATAAAACAGCAATCACACCATAAATCAGATCTGTAATCTGGAAGGAGCATCACTGGACATAGTACAGGTGAGTACAGTACAGGTGAGTATAGTACAGGTGAGTACAGTACAGGTGAGTATAGTACAGGTGAGTATAGTACAGGTGAGTACAGTACAGGTGAGTATAGTACAGGTGAGTACAGTACAGGTGAGTATAGTACAGGTGAGTACAGTACAGGTGAGTACAGTACAGGTGAGTACAGTACAGGTGAGTACAGTACAGGTGAGTATAGTACAGGTGAGTATAGTACAGGTGAATACAGTACAGGTGAGTACAGTACAGGTGAGTACAGTACAGGTGAGTACAGTACAGGTCAACAGTCTGATCAAAGGTCTGATCAACCACAGACTCGGTGCTGTTCCTCTGATCAGGTGATATTTTAATAATCTGGACATATTCAGATTCATGACATGTTGACATGTATGAATGATCATTTATAACATCACTATGATGTAAATATGAATAAATCTTATTTAAGATGTTGTTATGTTGGTAAAGGCCTCTGTGTCAGTATAAATTCACTAAACAGCTGTGTATTAAACTGTGCGGCGTCAAGCTGCTCGGTGGACGATGTGTTGACTTAGGTAAATTTGTTGATGCTGCTGGAACCTTTGCAGAGTCGTAATGATCAGCGAGCTTCTGGAAACCTGCAGCGTGCAGGACTACAGGACAACCAGCCTGCAGCCTGGGGCTTTGTGTATGGGTTTGTAATGATCCTATCCCATCACCCTGCCCACCCTGCTCTGTCACGGCCAACATGAAGGTCCGTGAGGAGGCAACACCTCTGTTGATGAGGTCATCACGTGGCCCCTGAGTTCTGATCTCAGAACACACTCATACAATCACGGCAGCACAATGTCACACATCAAACAGAAGAAGTGTGTATACGCACCGGAATGATGGCTCCACACACACCCACCGGCTCGTGTTTGGTGAAACACAGGAACGTATCATCTGTTAGGAAACAAAGACAAAGAGAGAGTGAAAAAAACAGGAACAATAAAAAGCTGCTCCGAAAGACATGACCGAGCATCAGTAAGACCCGGAGGAGACGCTCAGCATCTCTCTCTCTCTCTCTCTCTCTCTCTCTCTCTCCATCTCTGTGTCTTACAGGAGTCATATATCCCGGCCATAGTGAAGTTGGAAACACCGTGATTACATTACATGGCATTTTGGTTTCCTTATTTCTCACTTCCTCATTCTCACAAAAGTCAAATTCTCAACGTGAATCTGGTTTATGGTTTAGAATCATTTAGAACGTCCCAGTTTTATTCCAGTCTTCTTCTTCTTTTTTACATTTTCTAAACATCTACAACCTGCACACACAGACTTCAGACGTTTTTCACAGATGCAGCTGTTTTTATGGCTGAATATTTTGGATATTTTTTGAATATTTTGGATATTTTTTGAATATTTTGGATATTTTTTGAATATTTTGGATATTTTTTGAATATTTTGGATATATCTGAGGTGCCAGAGGAGCACACAGCGGACCGTTCGGGAGGTCAGTGCACGGCCCCTGGGCTTCAGATTTTAAATTTAACTTTCAGCTGAACAGATCTGTAAATACACGATCAAAAGTTCCAACCCTGTTTGTTCTCCTCAGACAAAATCCAAACTTTCTCTTCACTCCACCTCCACACACACACACACACACACACACACACTCTTATGTAGGTAAGATTTCTTCTGGTCTGAAATATGAAGGAGCCACGCCTGTTAATTTGCGGCGCTGCCCTCACACGGTCCTGACCTTCTCGTGTTTCCCCACACGGCAGTGTGTGGACGGAATTACAGACTCACTGACTCTCTTCCCACAGTGCTCATCTCCACCTGGCATCAGTCAGCGGGCACTTTCTCCTCAGTGCCTTACATCTGTTTATCTAAGGTTACACCTCCCGTCCGTGTGGATGGACAGGTGAGAGGTTCTTCTGATGCCTATGTGAAAACAAAAGCTGTATCCAGTATTTCAAAATTCACTACAGAGGTGGTGGACGGTTTAACAGCTGCTTCGGTTCGAGTGACGAATCAGTGCTGACCAGCCGGATGATCCTTACAGTCCAGCATTACGGTCCAGACTGCAACTTTAAAGACTCTTTTGTTCTCTTTCTGTCATGACGTCAGTGTATTCTGTTTTTATATTCTGACTGATGACACGTGTTCATTAGCAGGATTCAGTCAGGATTAACAGATCTGACGGGGACTGTGTCTGTGACCCCCGGCTCGTCGATGGTCGCACCTCACCGATCGGGATCAGAGCCGCTTCCTCCGGCTTTGTGCGCCGTCGCTCACCTCCTGGATCTTTATTTGAGTTTAATCAGGAGGAATGAGAGAACCTGTTTTGTCTGTCCGAACTCCCGGAGTGAGAGGATGAACTGGTGGGGGGGGCATTGAGAAACCAAACGGCTTGTCTGTAAAAACATGACGGTGAAGCTCGGATTGCGTGGCACCGTGAGTCTGAGCTGCGTTTACACCGCACCACAATACGAAGGATATTTAATTATGATATTAATATATTAAAACTAATTTGAAATATTTATTGTAACCTGCATTTAAATTGCACCAAGTTACACGACATGTAAACTCATTCAGAAACGCACAGAACAGAAACCGAGAGGATTAAAAATACTATTTAAGAGTTAAGTCACTTTATTTAATTTGAAGGAACTTGCAGAATAACAACGTATTTTATTAATAATAATAATAATAATAATAATAATAATAATTAGTTCTTAATTTATCTGTAAATTACATTAAATCCAGTCCAATACACTCAGGACGCAGTCACTCACCAACTGGCATGGTCTTGCCGTGGATTTTATCGGTCCATCCCGCAAAGTACCTCAAGGTTTTAATGCTGCCTTCCAGATCCACGAAGAATGACTGCAGAAAGGGTTTCCCTGTGTCCATCGTCTCCATCGTCTGGAAACATCATATCATACAGAGACCATTAAACACATGTACAGATCAATAACGTCATCGTAACAGCGCCTCCTCTGATAAGATCTCATATGAATATTTCATCATCACCGTGGACTCCAGCAGAAGGCCCGGTACTCACGCCGGTCCAGGTTGGAGCCACATGGCTCCTGTGATATCAAATGATTTCACCATGACGTCCGTTACATAAAAATGCTTTATGAGTGTTTTCTCTTCGAGGTTAATTTACACCTGGCCCCGTGGCTGTTAGGGTGGCATGACCAGCCTGCCATCTGCTCACCATCTTGAGATTTAATGTCAGGCATATTTCAGGGTTTCTGGAGCTGGCAGATCTCCTGCATATAAATCTCAGCTCTGGTTTAAAGCGCTCAGTGAGGAGCAGCCGATGTGTCGATGAAGAAAAGGCGGCGCTGATCCATCTGATCCCAATTACGTTTTACATTCCAGGCTTTTCGGCCGAACGGTTACTGGAGCTGTTGTAATTCAGCGTTTCAGGACATGTGCACGCTCCAGGCTGCACTCTACCACTAACACCACTTGGCAGAACAAATTATTTAATTAATTTTATTAAAATTTAAAGCTTGACATAAAAGTGAAATCTGAATCTTGTGAGAAGGAAGAGAACTCGCTCGCGTTGTCATGGCGCCGTGCTGCCAGTGCCATTTAGAAGCCAAAAGAGAACCGGTCACTGTAACCATCACAGAATAAGAGTCCCCTACTGTAAAACTTTTTAAAAACCTGTGGACAAAGTTGAAACGTTGTAGGATGATTTTTCTATCTGTACAGACGCAGGACGGCGTGAGCGACCGACCGATCAGCAATAAATGTAGAGTCCAGCACCACGGCTCCAATCTGGAACCTGATCACAGCGTTCTGTGAGAGAACCCAGGCGTGTCACAATCAGAAGATGTGATTTAAGACCTGGAGACGCATCCCCTCCACAAACACTCATCTCTTCATATGTGTGTGTGTGTGTGTGTGTGTGTGTGTGTGTGTGTGCGTGTGGGGTCTTCCTTTGTTACTCTCTCAGATTCAAAGCAAAATGACTAAATATAATATCATTTAGCAAAGTAAGGAGAACAAGAGCCACAACCTGTTCCTCCTTTCACCCATCCTGCTCCAGTTACACACACACACACACACACACAATCTGCAAACACTCACACAACACGAGTGATGACGTAGAAGAACCCAGTTTTGGTTCCATACAGAAGTGGGCTGCACCGCAAAGCCACAAAACCAAGAAACATATTTATCTATAAATGTCGACGAAAACAATCTGCCAGTAAACAGCTAACAATCACAGGACTGATTCAGATCAATATGTGTTATATAGGGATGTTATGAAGGGTTTTTTAATCTGCATTGTTGGATTATATGAAATCTTATTTATAATTAATTTGCAGTTTGGCTGAAATCACTACAGTCCTTTAAAACTACAGAATTCTGCATATATATTAACCTTGACCCGCCCTGTGATGTGACCGAGCCCCCGAGTTTTTGTGTTTTTGGGCCCCCAACACCTGCAGCAGTGTGTGAGCGATGTGCTCAGACAGGCGTGTTAAACTGCACCGGGGGAGAGCGGCCTACTGTTTACACTCACAGCGAGCAGAGTGCGCTCTCTCTCCAACAGGTCAGCCAGAGCGTTCAGCAAGCGGCCCCGACCCGAAGCATCCATCCTTCGCCACGCCGAGCCCCTCTTTACAGCTGCCCTCGCCGCCGCCACCGCCTCGTCTACATCGGCCTGAGGAGACAGAACCCATGATGAACTGATGAACGCCGCTCCAAGAAAAGCACGTGAAAGTGGAGATTTATTATAAATATAAAATCAGAAGTCATGTTCAGAATTAGACTCGTGCTCAGAGTTTATTTAAATTATTTTTTGAAATACATTTCATTCTTTGGAATTTTGGAAAACGAGGCAGTGAATCAGGAGTGGAACTGAACCAGAATCAGGTTTTAAAGAGACACTTTATTTTAATAAGAAAAGTCTTTAGATTGCAAATGTGTAATCCTTAAATTATAATTTATACACTCTGAATATCAGAATGGAATCCTGTATTTTGAAAGATTAAAAATCAACATTAAAGGTGATTTCATCTTGAATCATCACAGTTTCTGCGGTCTGCGCACGGCTGCAGTCTGCTTTATGGGACATATGGTAAAGTTGATGAAATAAGAATCAAAAAGCAGAAATCTATAGATTTCTGGATGAAGAGTGACATTTTATTTTGTTTTTTGTTTTTTTTTGTTAAACAATCTGAAGAAACAGGACTCTTACAGCTGCAGCGTACGTCCACCTACTGCACATATCGGCACGGAGACCAGTCCATTACCCCTCAGAGAGAACATGCCAATTTTTTAGATTCACTTTGTTTAGTTCTCCTGTGTTGGTGTGTGGGACATTTAATAAGCAGTCGTTTGTTCAGCTGAATGTCTGATAAAGTCCCTGTATTGCTCTATACTCACTGTATTGATCAGTTTGGTATTAAATCTGAATCACGTGGTACATTTGAAACTCTCAGGCCTCTAATTAATTAACATTTGCAGTCACCTGCAGATAAAGTCATGACATGATGATTATTTCTTCTGTATCACGTTGATTTATTAAATTATTCCTCAGGCTCTCAGTTCCAACCGTAACAGAATGTTGTGTCATTATTATTTTTTGTACTATTTTATTTATTATAAAAGGTCGGTTGTGTTACTTTAGCTCTGGCCTCGTGAGAGTAAACTTAATGATATAAAGTCTTTACCTTGTCGGCTTCCTGCACGTCGCATATCTTCAGACCTGTTGCAGGATTGAAGGTGGAGAATGTCCTTCCCGTGCGCGCGCACCGCCACTCGTTGTTAATGAAGATCTGCAGTTGGGAAACAGTTTGGAGAGAATGACGCGGCGGATCGGACCTCGTTCGTTACGCACACACTGCACTGATGCCCCTCTTACCTTGGTGTGTTTGATCTCCGAGATTCTGTGAGGTTGAGGGAAAGTGGAGCTCTGTCCGTTCTGAGTAATTCCGTTCTGAGCCATGACGGCGCACTGCGGCTCGCGCGGTGCTGTGAAACACAAGACTATGGGAGAGGCAGTGTGTGTGTGTGTGTGTGATAGAGAGAGAGAGAGAGTTTAAGCAAGTGCATTTGTCCTGAGTGATGGAAACACCGTGTGTGTGTTTATACTCGGTGCGTAAAGACGCCTCCCTCTCCGAGCGCGCACTCCGCCCCTGAGCCGCTCACAGCGCTGAGGAGAAGCTCTGCACGAAAACTCCAACCCTCCATCCACTCCACACTGTTTATCTGCGTGCATGTTCACACACAGCACAGGCTGGGATTAAAACACCACAGAACACAACTCACACTGGGTTGCGTGAATAACTCAGCAGGCTGGGTCACAGGGATTAACCCGCGTGCACAGTCACTTTCATTCAGCACAGGGTTCATTTTACCTGCTTGGTCTGCTCAGTGGATCAACATTATGACTCAACGTTTTCTGTTTGATAGTTCTCTCATAAAAATAAATCTGTTAAGCACTCCAGAATAAAGTACATCAGGGCGCTCCATCGGTCAGCTCAGACCAGACGTTTACTCATAACAGAGCTTTATAGGGGAAAAGAAAGTCTCCTCAATTAAAGTCTCCTCAATTAAGCAGATTCATTATGTTAATAACAGCTGCATTTGTTTTGTTTTATTTAGTAAAGGACAGATTATTGATGTATTCCGACTCTGGTTTTAGCCCAAAATGTCAGATCTGAGTATGGGATTGCAGGATGGGAGTTATTGGCCGTGTCGAGATGTCCAGCGGAGGAAGTAAACGAGGGCAGATTAATTGCCCGACACAATATTTTCAGCCCAAATACTTTTGATAGGGTCACAAAGGGCCCAACGGGGACCTAACCGTGTCCCAACGTGCCGCCGACAAATCCGAACGTTGCCACTTTGCACCTGGGCCTAATGAAGTTGAATGCGATTAGACACTCGCAAAACAAATGCTTTTGTCAGATCGGGACAATGACTGCCCACTTCTCGGCTCATTTTCCTTTAACACTGTTGCCATTGTTTCCCCTCGGCTGCCTCTCGTCACTCTCTACTTGTTGGAGTGTTAATGAGGACAGCGAGCTTTTCTCACTCCAGCGGCTTTCTAACACCTCCTAATGAGGAGGTCGGAGGCAGGACGGAGATGGACAGAACGGGAAATGGGAAAGACTGGGAGGTCGATGTAAAAATGTTTGAGGAAGATAAAGCAAAGGACCGAGTGGAATGAAATAAGAATTCCAATCATAAAGTTTAGGGATGTTACAGAGATATGGAAACAGAAAATGTATCCAGAAAGATCAGACACGCAAGAACACAAGACAGTCGTGTAATCAAGACGATTAAATAAAATAGAACTGGAGAAAAAGAAGAGGAAGGAGAGCCATGAAGGATGAAGACACACATGAATGGATGCTGATGTGACACCTCGAGGTCAGAGATAAAGACCCGAAGTCAGGGGATGAATGGGGAAGCTGAAACTCTCTCAGGATGAGTGCTCAGGCTAATTGGTGTTCAGCAACTTCATTAATAAAGGTCAAGTTTTGAGTCCTGTTAATTGATTAGAGTCACTGAGCAGCATTATAACCATAACTACATCCTGAAAGACTAGAACACACAACAAACACACCCCAGATCAGGCTCAGGGCCACAGATGTACAAGGTTTTAACATTTATAATCACTTTATTCTCAGTTTAACACAATGGTCAGTATCCCTGATCCATCAGTCAGCAGAGCAGCAGACAGCAAGCTCTCAGACTTTTAGTTTCTATAATAAAACTATGAGGGCTTCAGCAGCGGGGCCCTTTGACTGACTCATGATGGGATTTTACATTTTTAAGGTTTCTCTTTAAGAGATCTGCAAAAAAACTCCATCCCTTCATGTTGGAACATCAACCAAAAAGTAATGCAGTGTGTGAAGATGGGAACTGTTCATATGCATTAAAAAAGATTCTCTTTAATCATTGAAACCGCAGTGTTGAAGAATTTAGCGGCATCTAGTGGCAAGGATGCAAATGACATATTATTCCTCTGACAAATATGGCGTCCGTGTTACGAACAGATTCAATAACACAATAAATAACAATAACACAATACATTTCTATTCAATAACACAATAAATAACACTTTCTTAAATTTGAACTGAAAAACACAGAACGCAGTAATAAACACACAACACTGTCGCCATATTAAACCCTCAGCTTCATGATGCTGGTGTTAAACTGTGGTTTTCCATCTCATCAGCAGCTCCACCTTCATACCGATGACCCTCCTGTACTCGGTGGCGGTGCTGACCGGCTGTGTGCCCACTCTGCCCGAGTTAGTGCGGTGAAGCGGCGACCCTGAGTGTAGCCCCTCCAGGTGTACAAGGGTTTGCAAACAAAGGGCCTTTTCATCGGGCTGCATGAGAATGGGAAGGCCTTGTGTTTGGTGTAAAATATTCTGGATAAAAGGGAATGCAGGTGATATTCAGTTACCGTGGCTTTAATTAAACAGGTCCTCACTAAAATAAGTTTGATTAAAGCAGCCAGCCACCGCTCAAAATCCCTGAAATGGGTTAACCAGCAGCTCAGCCCATCACTGGGTTACCGGGTCATCGCCTCGTTCCTTTTTGTTTTCATTCTTCGTCTCATGCTTTCTGAATCTCCTGATATCAGCTCCCGATTCCTCTGACTGTAAACATCTGTGAATTTCCCCACGGTGGGACCGATTCAGGATTATCTTATCTTAAAGCCTTTGGTTTTTGTTTCAGAATGATGAAACTTTCTCTTTTACTTTACGGTGGACAGAACAATCCTCCAGAAGTGATGTGTGTAAGCATGGACAGACCGGACCATCACACACACCGCCTCACATCTCATGTGCACTGATCAAAGTAATCCCCTCCTGCTTTAAGAAAGGCTTTCCACAGAGTTCTGGAGTGAGATGGTGAGGCAGGTCATGCACTTTCATTCTTGACCCGTCTGAGGGGATTTGAAGGCTTTTTTTTTTGTGGATCCTGTGATTTAGAAACTGGAGACATTTTCTTTACAAACTTTAGGTGCTAGGTTTCTTTTTCTTTTTCTTTTGAAAGTTATCCATTTAGCACACATACAGGTAAAAAACTACAATGTTAAAATAAGAACTACAAAAAATAAGATTTCAATTTGAAGTCAGAATTAGGAAGCGATGGATCGTATCGCAGTGTCATTGGTCTAATTATGATCTGTTAATTATTTCCTTTACTTAGTTATCTCACACTTGGTGTAAACTGATTTTGGGAGATGGGATGTGCGACGGCTCAGAGGATCCGTTTGCATTCTGAGGATGTGTCATGTCAGAGAACAGTGCGGCTCGACCTTCGGCTGCTCGGCTGAACGCCTGGACGATCCGCAGCTCTTCCAGATGAATAAATGTAATGTAACAGCAATAATCCACACGCAGGAAGCCAACTATGAGCTCAGTGACCTCAGCGAAGACTCGTTATGAGCGAGGCCCTTTGTTATGAGTCCTGACGGCTGTGATTGCTCCACACTTCCGGTTCGCTGCCCGTGGCTTTTCTTATCTCTGCGCACACTGAACTGTTTTTATCAGAAACCTTGGACTTTCCAGCAGTGAGTCACAACCAGCTGCATCCCATCCACTGACCTTCAGCCAGAGCTCCACGATGCTCCAGGAATCTGCTCCTCACGGTCCTGATCGAGATAAACCCCGCCCCCCCCCACAGCTGAAGCTCTCTCGCTGAGGGAGTATTCCCCTTAAGCTGGACATTTTATTCTTCAGGATTTTTGTAAATACATAATAAATGATCTACAGGATCAGGATCATAACACACTGGAATAAACCTTAAAAAATCTTTATTAGTGAATCATAAGCACATTCTGTTAAACTGTTACAGTGTGATAAGGTCGTCTATTTCATCTTCTATAACTGATCAGAGGTCAGATTCTGTTCATGTCCGTGTCTCTGTGGGGACTCCTGATGGAGCCTCACCCGAGGGCCGGATCCCGATGTCATGTCAAATACGCCACGATCTATAACTTTGAAATGATAACAATTAAATGGTTTAATGACGATTAAAGGAGGGTTTAATGGAAACCTTTGTGATGGAGATGCTCTTTGAAGCTTGAGCCAAACCTCCACGAACAGGAGACGTCCGTGAATGATGCAGATCAAGACTCTCTCCTGACTCACGTCCTGAATGGATTTGAATGGATCACGTTTCATGATCGCTTGATCATTTAGGAGGACGGCCCAAGTCTTCGTTTGATGTCTGATCTCAGAAGTGAGTCGTTCATGAGAGATAAAGTGAAAGGGAAGAGAATGAGTGCAGAAGGCCTGAGAGCACAAACGCTGCTGGGGGGGGGGGGTCGAGGGGGTGCTCACGGTCCGAATGAAAAGTGACAGTTCGAGTCTGATAATGCATGTCTCCTACATCCCTTTGAAGTCGGCTCTCGGGCCTCACCTATCTCTCCAGGTCCCATCACCACCACTCTGGAGATCATCACCTCTGTGCGCCCCTCACTGCCGGCCGGGGTGACCCCCTCACTGTCAGCCGGGGTGACCGAGAGCTTCAGATCAGAGCAATCTGCAAACCGAGTGAGGAAGTGGTGTTGGGCGAATTCACACAGCTGAAGGAAATGAGTGTCTTTAAGTGTCTTTAACTCCGTCTTCATTGTTTCTTCGGTCGGACTGTACGGACCCAGGATGGAGAACAGGCACCCAAAAAAAGGTGAACCGCACCGTACTCACGGCTGCCCCTGTAAGCTGTTCCGTTTGCAGGTGGCCGCAGTGGGAGGCTGTGGGGTGAAACGCGGTCCGCGGGATTACATGTCGTTTAGGGACGCGGTGTTGAGGGGGGGGTGAGCTCTTCATTCACGGGGCTAAAGGAGCAGCTTTATTGGGACTGCATGCTGGGGCTCCTTGTTGCTGTAATGCAGCAGATTGAATGACTGAACACTGTTTACATCCCACGTTTGTCCCTGAGAAGCTTGTAAGTGAGGGGCACCAACGCGGCACCGCGACGTCAAAGTCGGCTTTTGTTCTCGTAAGTGCTGACTCTGCACAAACCATGAGTACGTGATTACGGCGCCATGACAAGCATCACAGCTGTAATCAGTAATTATTCCCTCAAGCATGATGAAAAGGTAACTGATGGATGAAACTTCTTATTAAAGAGCAGGAAGTAAATGGAGCGAGGCCCGTCTCCGTGCCTGATGAAACCCAAGCCCCCCCGCCGGTAGAGCTGGGTTTTTTAATAAGCTGTCCAGATGGGCAGGCTGGCATGAGGCGTGTTCTGTTAGTTGACCTGCACCGAGGGGACGCTGCAGACCTAAATGTGAGGCCTGTAAACGTCTCAAACAAACGTCAGACAAACGCTGGCGGCCAGAGGAGCGAGATATCTCCTGTATCATTAGTTTATCATGAGAACGTGAGAGAGATGGCACCGGGCATTACGGACGACCACGGCTGAGAGTCTGGGCAAGTACGGACGTCTATCGTTACAGAACCCCGGATCTGTTTACTGCTGCTGACAAGAAAACACAGAGCCGTTCCAAAGTGCAGACGAAAAGGTTTTCATTTCACGTTGAGCCTCAAGCAAAAACAAGCTTCAGTTTCTCCAGCATCCGAAGACCTTCACTCCGAATCCCTCTGCTCCTGAAACAGAAACACCTCCTACAGAGCGTCTTCAGATTAAACTGCTTCTGCTCGGCTCTCAGACGACGCTACCGTTATTTACGTTCTCATGCTTTTATATTTTACTAGATTAACGCTGGGCGGCACGGTGGCTTAGTGGTTTAGCATGTTCTCCTCTCATCACTAGTGATTCCCGGTTTGAATCCCCATCTGGGTGGAGTTTCCATGTCCTCCCTGTGTCCCCGGGTTCTCCGGTTTCCTCCCACAGTCCAAAAACATGGACATCAAATCAATTGAATTCTCCAAATTGCCCCATATAGAGTGTGTCTGTGTGAGTGAGTGTGTGCCCAGTGATAGATTGGCGTCCTGTCCTGGGTCTATCCGCCCAGCGCCTGAAATGTTCTCCTCTGGATGGGCAAGGGGAACCCCCCTGCGACCCTAATAGAGGATAAAGCAGAAGATAATGGATGGATGGATAGATTAACGCCGGTATTTTCTATTCTTTATCTGCTTTGACTCCTGTGAACTGACTCCTGTGAACTGACTCCTGTGAATGAACTCCTGTGAACTGACTCCCATGAACTGACTCCCATGAACTGCTCCCGGAAAAGCTGAACGGGCTGTAGAAATATGAATCGGTAATGAATCAGTAATGAATCTATTCCTTCGCTGAAAAACCTTTTAGAACAGCAGAGTGAGTCGAGTCTGAATCATTTGAACTGACTCCAGCTTTGGTCTGAATGACTCAGCTGTTCTGGTTTCGTGTGTTTCTGGAAATCATGGCCGATGTTTTTAAAAAATCCAAACCTCTCTCTCTTCGTCGGGTACAGGTACCTGTCCGTCTCCGACTCCATCAGGCCGTCCGAGTTGCATTTTTGGGACATACAAAGATGGACAGAGTCTGGGTCCCCGGGTCCCCGGGTCCCGGGTTCTCTGCTCTTTTCTTTTCTCTGTCCCAGCAGGAGGGAATTCCTGCCGTGGCCTTTCAGCCCGTTCTGCTCCGGCACGTCCTGCATCTGGCATGGAGCTGCCCCCGGCCCGGCCCGGGCTTTCACCTCCCAAATGAAGAGCTGCGAAAAGCAGAACAGGTGATCATGGGAGAGCGGCTGGAAGAAAGCGGGGCGCTGAAGGGTCACTTTTGTGTGCGCTCTGGTCGTCACGCAAGGCTGAGCTACACTGGAGCGTGGAGGGAGGACACCACGTGGGAAAGAGGCCTGCATTGTGGACTAATGAGGACTTTTCAACGGGAGCGTTCCTAAATTAGCCCCGCTGGTGTGTTAAATAATCGATATGCTACAGAGACTAATTGAAAGCTTTGTTGCTGTAACTGTAAGCGGATCCGCTCCGGTTAAATGAGCTGCACAAAGGGTGGAGACAGGTGGAAAACGATGCGGTGATCGTTTAAACCGGAGCTTTGAGTGTCTGAGGGAGACTTTAGTTAAGTTTAATTACTTTAACGATCTGAGAGACTTCTGTAGATGTGATGATTAATACACCATTAGAGAAACGCCATGACGGTTTGATGTGGATGATGAATTCACCTTTGACATTCCGATCTGATTTCCTGCAGAACCGGCCCCCGGGCCGGGCCACGATGGTATCAGACAGATAAATGGCGATGATTTGATTAATGGCTGTGTGGCTGAGTTTCCTGAAGTCTGATAAGTGCCTCTGCTTTGCATGATCCTCTACATGGAACTCCCACGCCCATTCAGGACCGGCACGGATCACGTCCACCTTTCCTCCTCTGCCGAGATATGGACCCGTGTCTGGGGAGTTTCCATCCACGCTCATGAACACCCTGCGGTTTAAGAGAATGGCGTCTTCATTCCCACAATAGGTGCATTGTGCCGTGGAATCGCAGGCCGCAGAGAGAAATGCCATTGTTTTATCGGGTAACGTTACCTGCGATTCCATCCACGATAGCACCCGCGTCTTTTGTAAGTGGAATCCATGTATACATCAGCACCTGGAGTTCGGCCACCTCCACTTCCCTCGGCCTGGCAGCAGCCCACTTCCTTAAGCCACAACGTAAAGACAGCGGAGCCTTTTAATTTAGGGAACACATTCCTGAGAACCACAGAGAGACAGGGAAGTAGGGAAGAGGATATGGACGAGGTTCTCACAAACCCAGCCCCTGTAAAGGTGATACATGGCGTCTGCGGGGAAAGTACTGATGCCGTGCCAAGCCGTGTCATTTCAGGTGTCTCTGCTACAGAAGCACATACGATGCCGCGGAGCTCAGCGCGGCGAGGGGCGGGAATCCGTTCTGAGCCTCTGCCAGGACTTTTGGAAACGAAGAAGTAAATGAGATGAAGACAGAGCTGCGATAGGTCTTAAACCAAAACCCTGTGTTAACTCCCCCAGACTCTCACAATGGAGCACCCACATCCCAAAATCCTTACGTGGGAGGAGTCTGCATGCTCAACTGATGAGGGGATGAGACCTCCATCCAGATGTCGTCTCCACCGTGCATCTGGCTTCAAAGCAAAACCCTCGACCCAGTGACTGAAGCCCTAACATCCCAGAGTCCTCCGAGCACATTCAGACTCTCAGGTGTGTCCAGCGGCAGTCTCAGGTGTGTGTGTGTGTGTGTGTGTGTGTGTGTGGGGAGCCTCACCTGTTAATTCATAATTTATTATTCTATCTAAATCCCCCTCGCTCAACATTCAGTCAGAACTCATTAAATCAGAGCCGCACCATTTATTGAGCAGATTTTATTAGATATGCAAACAAAACGGGTGCCAACAATCAGACTCAACACAAAGTCCTGTGTGCTTTATCACACGCTCGCCCCGGGGGGGGGGGGGGGTACACATCAGGTACTGTACATTCAGTAGTTGTGGTGGTGAATGATAGGAAGACTTGAGGACACTCACTCACACACACACACACACACACACACACACACACACAGAGATTCAATGCTTTTCTGAGAAATGCATCCTGATTGGGTGTAAATGTCTCCTCCACCCCCCACCCCCACCCCCCTTTTAAAGCGTTCAACAACCTCATGAAGGTGTAACCCTGAGCCGTCCACAAATTCACTGTTAATTTAGTTTCTGATCCTCTCATTTAATCATCCTCAAGATTATTTAGAATCCCCAAAGATCTGCACGTGCTACCTCATGCCCTGATGCTCCTCCCACTGCCCCCCCCC
>JAFMOD010000794.1:190554-215164 GCA_019802435.1 Corydoras maculifer | reverse complement strand
GTTTCCTCTGGGTTCTCCGGTTTCCTCCCACAGTCCAAAAACATGGACCAAGGTAAATTCCATCCATCCGTCCATTATCTTCCGCTTCATCCTATATTAGGGTCACGAGTGGGGGGTGTTTCGGGTGCTGGGCAGATAGACCCAGGACAGGACACCAATCTATTACTGGACACACACTCACTCACACATACACACTCTATATGGGGCAATTTGGAGAACTCAATTGACTTGATCCATGTTTTTGGACTGTGAGAGGAAACCGGAGAACCCGGAGGAAACCCACGTGGACACGGGGAGAACATGCAAACTCCACCCAGATTGGGATTCGAACCGGGAAGGAGAACTGAGAACATGCTGACCACTAAGCCACTGTGCCACGCCCAAGGTAAATTAAATTCTCCAAATTGCCCCATATAGAGTGTGTTTGTGTGAGTGGGTGTGTGTCCAGTAATAAATTGGCACCCTGTCCTGGGTGTATCTGCCCAGCGCCCGAAATGTTCTCCCCTGGATGGGCATGGGGAACCCCCCTCACCCCCCACCCCCCACAGCCCTAGTAGAGGATAAATCAGAAGATAATGGATGGGTTCACGCCCTCCTGCGCAGCGTCAAAGCGGCGGAACCTAAAAGCTGGGAGACGGCCGGCTGAACGCACACCTCTGATTGGTCGCCGTCCTTTTAATTTGTGGACCGTAGGAACCCTCACTGTGAGGGAATAAAGCCAGCGGACGTTTCATTTCTGGCTTTAAAGCCATTTCCAGCGTCGCGAGCTGAATTTCATCAGCCCTCGTCCTCTCTTAACTTTCCCTCGCCGCTGCTCTTATGAGGAAACGGCGTTCCTGCATTGATTTAATCAAAGCGGGCCCTCTCGGAGCGCGTTCTCCAGCTTTGGGCGACGCTGCTTTAGGTGGATTAGCGGTTCGGCGAGGCAAAGTCGGGCTTTAGAATTAAGAGGCGGTGTTACGTTACAGAGATAAGACGAGGAACACGATAACGTGAGGAGACGCCGGCGGCGGGCAGCCCGCTTATCGTTTAGCACCTCCACAACAACCGAAACCTAGATTATGTGTGTGTGTGTGACAGAGATATAGCATGCCGCCGCGGCCATGCTGAAGTCACCACTGTGGACTGATGAGGTGTGACAGCCGTGATGCTGGAATCCGCCACGCACTCGCCAGAGCACAAACAAGAACAAATCCACACACAGGGGGAGGAAACACTCCGACAGGTCCACACACACACACACACACACACACACACACACACACACACACACACACACACACAAAATCGGCTTACGCCATCGGCGAACCAACAGGTGCTATTGGTGCATCTTCCACTCTATAATAACCTGAGCTGCGCTGGCTACTGAGTCCCAATACATAACAGATCAAGATCAAACAAGTCTGGATTGTTTGATCCGGATATGAATGAAGCCCGAGGTTCAGCTGAAGCACAGATCAAAGTCCATCCATCCATTATCTTCCGCTTTTTCCTATATTAGGGTCGCGAGGGGTTTCCTCCGGGTTCTCCGGGTCCTCCCAAAGTCCAAAAACATTGGATCGAGGTCAATTGAGTTCTCCAAATTGCCCCATATAGAGTGTGTCTGTGTGAGTGAGTGAGTGTGTGTCCAGTGATGGATTGGTGTCCTGTCCTGGGTCTATCTTCCAAGCACCCAAAACGTTCTCCTCTGGATAGGCATGGGGACCCCCCCCCGACCCTAATAGAGGATAAAGCAGAAGATAATGACTGAATATAATAATAATTAATGGGATTTCAGTGCTGATGACATGATGCTGCATGATGCCCCCCCCCCCTCCCCCCGCAACCCCAAAAGAGGATAAAGTGGAAGACAATGGATGGATGTTAATCAAGAACAAAATTCATCACTGGACACACACACACTCTATATGGGGCAATTTGGAGCATTTATTGACCCTGATCCATGTTTTTGGACTGTGGGAGGAAACCGGAGAACCCGGAGGAAACCCACGTGGACATGGGGAGAACATGGAAACTCCACCCAGTTTGAATAGCGCTGAGAGGAGAACCTAACCACTAAGCCACCATGCCGCACTACTTGATAAACATGTCGGGTATTTTGCCAGTATAACGTAAATACGACACGTTCTTGATACTCAGGAGAGGGACCTGTGGAATGAAGATACATCAGAAGACGAGGTGAGGAAACTGCGACTCCTGATTCTCTGATGTTCAGTCAGCTGACATGATGGAACTCCAACATTTTCCAACCTAGACAACCAGTGAGGAGAAAAAGCAGCGAGACACCAAGATGCTTTGATGTCTCGGTGTTTGTCTGAACCCGAGCGTACACATGCAGAGCATACCGAATTACCATGAGCCGAGTGTTCTAAACACCGAGGAGATGAAGTGGGTCAGTGTTCGAGCTCATTAAGATGCTGGATTCCTGCAGGCCTCATGTTTAAACGATGCCAAGGTGACCATGGCTTCCTGCTTCTGTTTGCACGAGGCATTAGACATCCATCCAGCCATTGTCTTCTGCTTTATACTTTACTAGGGTCCGGGGGGGGGGGGGGTTTCCCCATGTCCATCCAGGGGAGAACGTTTCGGGCACTGGGCAGATAGACCCAGGACAGGACATCAATCTATCTCTGGACACACACTCATTCACACAGACTTACTCTATATGGGGCAATTTGGAGAACTCAATTGACCTTGATCCATGTTTTTGGACTGTGGGAGGAAACCGGAGAACCCGGAGGAAACCCACGCAGACACGGGGAGAACATGAAAACTCCACCCAGATTGGGATTCGAACCGGGAATCCCTAGTGCTGAGAGGAGAACATGCTAAACACTAAGCCACTGTGCCACAGTCATTAGACAAATTTTTTTTCATTATCCATTCATTATCTTCCGCTTTATCCTCTACTAGGGTGCAGGAGGGGGGGGGGGGTTCCCCATGTCCATCCAGGAGAGAACGTTTCGGACGCTGGGCAGATACACCCAGGAAAGGACGCCAATCTATCAATGGACACACACTCACACACACACTCTATATGGGGCAATTTAGAACAGCCTTGATCCATGTTTTGGGACTGTGTGAGGAAACCCGGAGAACCCGGAGGAGACCCACGCGGACACGGGGAGGACATGGAAACTACACCTAAATTGAGATTTCAATCGGGAATCCCCGGGTCGCGTGGGGGGGTTCCCCATGCCCATCCAGGGGAGATGGCAGATACACCCAGGACAGAACACTCACTTACACACACACTCTATATGGGGCAATTTGGAGAATTCATTTGGCCTTGATCCATGTTTTTGGACTGTGGGAGGAAACTAGAGAACCCGGAGGAAACCCACACGGACAAGGGGAGGACATGGAAACTCCACCCAGATTGGGATTCTGGCGTAAGATAGCGATACACCAGAAATGTACAGAACACGCCTCATTTCGAGACGGCCACGCCCATCGGGGGTGATATACTCACACGTAGTGTTGCTATTTAAACCGGCGGGGTGTTGGATAGTAATGAGCCTCGCGACGCAGGGTGTGTGAGAGTTTTGTTCTGACTTCACACCACTTTTCGTTTGGAGGCCGATGACATCATTTGGTTTATGGAATAATAAAGCGTTAGAGCTGTTAGTGTTTCCAAACGTATAACGCAGAAGAAAGTGGATTTATTTATTCATGTTTGGTTCAGGACGGTACGCTAAGTGCTTTCCTCTCACAGCCGGCGGGTCCGAGGTTTGATTTGAGTCCCTTTCGTTTAAAGTTAGCATGTTCTCCCTGTGTCTTAATTTGCTGTGATTTTAATGGCTGGAGCTCCAGTCCCTCTCCCCGTGAATGTCATGCTAAATAAAGACATCACCAAATATTCTACTGGTGGAAATCATGCTGCGGTACGGTGGCTTAGTGGTTTAGCATGTTCTCCTCTCAGCACTAGGGATTCCCGGTTCGAATCCCCATCAGGGTGGAGTTTCCATGTTCTCCCCGTGTCCGTGTGGGTTTCCTCCGGGTTCCCCGGTTTCCTCCCACAGGCCAAAAACATGGATCAAATCAATTGAATTCTCCAAATTGCCCCATATAGAGTGTGTGTGAGTGAGTGTGTGACCAGTGATAGATTGGTGTCCTGTCCTGGGTGTATCCACCATCTCTCCTGGATGGGCATGGGCATGGGCATGGGCATGGGCATGGGCATGGGCATGGGAACCCCCCCCCCCCGCGACCCTAATAGAGGATAAAGCGGAAGAAAACTTTATAACGTAACTAAGGCCGACATTCAATCTTATCATTAATTAAATGATTTTGTCTAATGCCTGTGGCACGGTGACTTAGTGGTTTAGCATGTTCTCCGCTCAGCACTAGGGATTCCCGGTTTGATTCCCCATCTGGGTGGAGTTTCCATGTTCTCCCCGCGTGGGTTACCTCAGGGTTCTACGGTCTCCCCACACAGTCCAAAATGCTTGGATTAAGGTGAACTGGATGCTCTAATTTGCACCATATACAGTGTTTGTGTGTGTCTGTGTGAGTGAGTGTGTGCCCAGTGATAGATTGGCGCCCTGTCACAGGGCACATAGTTTCCATGTCCTCCCCGTGTCCGCATGGGTTTCCTCCAGGTTCTCCGGTTTCCTCCCACAGTCCAAAGACATGGATCAAGGTCAAATGAATTCTCCAAATTGCCCCATATAGAATGTGTGTGTTCAGTGATAGATTTGCCTCCTGTCCTGGGTGTATCTGCCTAGCGCCCAAATCGTTCTCCCCTGGATGGGCATGAGGACCCCCCGCGACCCTAATAGAGGATAAAGCTGAAGATAATGGATGGATGAATAATAAAATCTGCGTGGCGTGGTGGTGTAGTGGTTGGCATGTTCTCCTTCAGCACTGGGGATTCCCAGTTCGAATCCCAATCTGGGTGGAGTTTCCATGTTCTCCCCGTGTCCCATATAAATTGCCCCATATAAAGTGTGTGTGTGTGAGTGAGTGTGTGTCCAGTGATAGATTGGCGTCCTGTCCTGGGTCTATCTGCCCAGCGTCCGAAACGTTCTCCCCTGGATGGGCATGGGGAACCCCCCCCCCCAACCCTCCCGCGACCCTAATAGAGGATAAAGCAGAAGATAATGGATGGATGGAAATCAAAAGAAGGTCAGCGCTGTATAAATACAAAACCCTGGTTCCTCTATCTGCAGAAGTGAATGCATCACTCGTTTGTCTTGCAGTTTGCGTCAATCAGCGCCGCGGGCTAATTCAGCACAGATGGAGAACAAACACGAGGCACCGAGGCGCACCGGTTGACTCAACCCCAGCTTCTGCAAATTAAATCTGAGGACAGAGGGCAACCAAGTACGACGCCCGACACATAACAAATTAAACCCATGAAAAACAGGTCCTGAGCTTCCGCAGGTATTTACTCCCTCACCCCGCAGACCGCGAGCCAAGCTTCGGTGTGCGACCCTCATGCAAACAGACTGCCAACGTAAGTGGGGCACATGGGCATCCAGCCTGGCATGCATGTCTGAAATGCCATTCCCAGCGCAGGAAGCCAAGCATGGTGCTAAACCATGGTGTGGGCATCTCCCAGCCCTCGAACCGTTCCTCCCCCTCCGACTATTTTTATCCAACACCCCTAACCAGACATCATGTGCTCTCCTGTCTCGGCCACGTGCCCTATATTTAGCCCCAGTGCTGTATGGGAGTAGACAGGTGGAGGAGAATTCCCCAGTCAAGCATTAAGGCTCTGTTGCACACAACTGTCTCCCATTAACAGCTGGTTCAGTCCATTACAGGGTATTAGAATGTAGGGGGAAAAAAAACACACCCACACACCCCCTCACCCCTGTCTCTGGGGAAAAAACTCCACGGGTGAAGCCTTTGACCTTGAGCAGGACATTTGTCGGGGTTTCAGCACACATACTCTATAGGGAAGTTTACGGAGGTTCTGAAGGTTGTCCTGTACTCATCAGCATGTGTTTGGAATGGGGGACGGGACCGGAGGACCAGAAAAAATATTCCTCTGGGGTACAGGGAGGACATGCAGACTGCACACAGTGAGGACATATGTTTACCATCTACCAAAAATCGAATGTGGGACGTCCTTAGTGTGAGGTGCACTTTATATACCGTATATATATACACCGTATATATATATATATATATATATATATGTGTGTGTGTTTTGGTCCTTAAATCTGATTGGCTGAGCCGATTGTCCAGCCAACATCGTTGACAATAACACACACACATTGGCCACTATCCATCAATTCATTATTTTCTGCATTATCCTCTACTAGGGTTGTGTGTGTGTGTGGGGGGGGGGGGGGAACTAGAGAACCCAGAGGAAACCCATACGGACACGGGGAGAACATTGAAACTCCACCCAGATTGGGATTCGAACCGGGAATCCCCAGCGCTGAGAGGAGAACATGCTAACCACTAAGCCACCGTGTTGCCTAATTTGGCCACAAGGTGGCAGGAATACAGTGATTTAGGCCTGATGAGTAGCGGAAAACAGTTCCACCTCTTTCCCATGATCTATTCACAATCTATTCACAATAATACACGACCTCGAGTGTCTTATTACTTTTATAAAAAAAACACACTATAATAAAAAAACATGGTTTCATTTATAAGTTTGTTTATGAAAATAAAATCGTTAATAAACTGGCTTTTAGCGATGGTAATGTAGTCAGTTTTATTTTATCAAATATTTTTTATTTATTATTATTTTTTAGAGTGAACAATGACACAGAGTAACAGGTTTCCGGTTTTCTGTAAAAACCAAATACTGGCATCTAGTGGCTAAATTACAGAATGCAGTTTATAAAAAAAAACGTTTTAATTCATGAATGTGTTTGAACGTGTCATAAAAGCGCAGATTCAAAAAAAAAAAAAACATGGATTCAAGGGAAGTTGGCTGCTCTCAATTGCCCTCATATAGTGTTTCTGTGTGAGCATGCCCAGTGATGTATTAATGTCCTGTCCTGGGTCTATCTGCCCAGCGCCCGACACGTTCTCCCCTGGATGGACATGGGGAATCCCCCGCCCCCCCGCGACCCTAGTAGAGGAAAAAGTGGAAGATAATAAATTTAAGTTAAATTGAGTTCTCCAAATTGCCCTATATCGAGTGTGTCTTTGTGAGAGTGTGTGTGTGTGCCCAGTGATGTACTAGTGTCCTGTCCTGGGTGTATCTGCCAAGCTCCCGACACATTCTCCCCTGGATGGGCATGGAGACCCCCCCCCCCCCCGAGACCAGTAGAGGATAAAGTGAAAGATAAGCAGCGTTATGAGTGAAATTCGTGTTTAGGTCAGAGCTTCTGGTTCTGAAATGGCTTTTCGGTCGTCTCCACATGGGGCGATACAGTCAGATCCTGGAAAAGTGAAAATCCCTCCATAAACTGTTGACACGGAGAGAAAAGCATGCAATTGTCAGAGAATGCTCTGAACACTAAAGCACTCACATTAGCTTTGAGTGGAGCTGAAAGTCCCAGCACGCTGCCGTAACAGCCGCCGTGTCTACAGACCATCGCGTGGCCTGATGTTCTACTACAGCTGGACTTGTTTAACCAAACGTGAGCGTTGTGGCTTTTAAATTCATTCATTATCTTTCTCTTAATCCTCTACAAGGGTCAGGGGTGGAGGTGGGGGATAGGGTTTTTAATGGCCATCCAGGGGAGAACGTTTCGGGCGCTGGGCGCCAATCTATCACTGGACACACACTCACTCTCACAAACACACTCTATATGGGGCAATTTGGAGAATTCAATTGACCTTGATCCATGTTTTTGGACTGTGGGAGGAAACCGGAGAACCCGAGGAAACCCACGCGGACACGGGGAGGACATGGAAACTCCACCCAGATTGGGATTCAAACCGGGAATCCCTAGTGTTGAGAGGAGAACATGCCAACCACTAAGCCACCGTGACACCTGGCTAAATATATTTATAAATATCTTTATCTTCTGCTTTATCCTCTACTAGGGTCGTGCACACGATGCCCATCCAGGGGAGAACGTCTCGGGCGCTGGGCAGATACACCCAGGACAGGAGACCAATCTATCACTGGACACACACACACTCACACACACACTCACTCACACAGACACACTCTATATGAGGCAATTTGGAGAATTCAATTGACCTTGATCCATGTTTTTGGACTGTGGGAGGAAACCGGAGAACCCAGAGGAAACCCACGCGGACACGGGGAGAACATGGACACTCCACCCAGATTGGGATTCGAACCTGGAATCCCTAGTGCCGAGAGGAGAACATGCTAACATGCTTATTAACCACCGTGCCACCCATCTGTTAAAAATCCATCCATTATCTTCTGCTTTATTGTCTACTAGAATCGTGAGGGGGGGGGGGTTCCCCATGCACATCCAGAGGATAACGTTTTGGGCGCTGGGCAGATACACCCAGGACAGTACATCAATCTATCACTGGACACACCCTCATTCACAAATATACATACATTATATATAGGGGCAATTTGGAACAGCCCATTCACCTTGAATCCATTTGTTGGACTGTAAGAGAAATTCCATTTGGAGAACATGGAAACTCCACCTAGATTGGGTTTCAAACCTGGATCCCCAGCGATTAAAGGTGAGGGGGGGTTCCCCATGTCCATCCAGGGGAGAACGTTTCGGGCACTGGGCAGATACACCCAGGACAGGGGGGCAATCTATCACTGGACACACACTCACTCACACAGACACACTCGATATGGGGCGATTTGGAGAACTCAATTGAACTTACATTCATTATCTTCCGCTTTATCCTCTACACCCAGGACAGGACACCCATCTATCACTGGACACACACTCACACTTTATATGGGGCAATTTAGAGTAGCTAGCTAGAGTCCATATTTTTGGACTGTGTGGGGAAACTAGCGAACCCCGTGGTAACCCACACGGAGAGAACATGGAAACTCCACCCAGATTGGGATTCGAACCTGGAATCCCTAGTGCTGAGAGGAGAACATGCCAACCACTAAGCCACCATGCCCAATTAAAGTATTTATTAATAAATCATCATGAACTAAATTCTAACGTGGGCGGCACGGTGGCTTAGTGGTTTAGCATGTTCTCCTCTCAGCACTAGGGATTCCTGGTTCGAATCCCCATCTGGGTGGAGTTTCCATGTTCTCCCCGTGTCCCTGTGGGTTTCCTCCGGGTTCTCCGGTTTCCTCCAAAAACATGGATCAAGGTCAATTGAATGCTCCAAATTGCCCCATATAGTGTGTGTGTATGTGTGTGAGTGAGTGTGTGTCCAGTGATAGATTGGTGTCCTGTCCTGGGTGTATCTGCCCAGCGCCTGAAACGTTCTCTCCTGGATGGGCATGGGGACGACGGCTGTGTTTTAAAGGAGATCAGACGCTCTAAATTGCCCCCATATAGTGTGTATCTGTTTGAGTGAGCATGCCCAGTGATGTATTGGTACTCCAGAACGAGTTTGTTTATTACGAACGAAAAGCGCTGACAGCTGAATTGTGGGAGATAAAGGCTTTATGGTCGATCACGCACCATAAAGCTGATTGATCTAATAAATGATTGCAGTGCTTGAATAGATTTTAGTTAACACATCAAAATTCTGTCGCAAAGCCGGAGAACAGCCTTGAGGAGAACGAGGGCCAGCTTCCTCAAAGCTTTAAATGATATTCCTCTGAACAGATGGTGATGGAAACGCAAGATCCAATTTATATCACAGACAAAAAGTTTGGACACGCCCCCTTTCGGCTCTCTATGTTCTCAGTTCAACTTCCTGCAAATATGTTCTTTGTAGTTCTTCAATTCCAGACTGTAGTCCATCTGTTTGGGTTCTACAGTACATACTGTGTACGTCCCCTTTACTCTGTTCTAATGCTCAGAACCCCAATAGTAGCACCACAGAGCAGGGGTTATTGGGTGGGGGCATTATACCTATCCCAGCAGTGTCACTGAGGTGGAGAAATGAAACTACACTAAACCCCCCACCACCACCACCACATCAGTGTCACTGCAGAACTGACAATAAACAATCCACCACCCAAATGATCCCTGTTCTGTGATGCTCCTGACCAACAGAGACCAGAGAACCAACAGGGGACCAACAACAACAAAGAACACAGATGGACTACAGTCTGCAATTGGAGAACTACAAACTCCATCTATATGATAAGTGGAGGAGATAGAGGATGGAGCAAGAAGGGGGAGTGGCCAATGTTTTAAATGTATAAAGTGGTGAAGGGGTTAGCACATCCGCCCTCAATCACTGGGGATCCAGGTTTGAATCTCGATCTTGGTGGAGTTTCCATGTTCTCCCTGTGTCCACGTGGGTTTCCTCTGGGTTCTCCGGTTTCCTCCCACAGTCCAAAAGCATGGATCGTGGTCAATTGGCTTCTCCAAATTGCCCCATATAGAGTGTGTGTGTCCAGTGATAGATTGGCACCCTGTCCTGGGTGTATCTGCCCAGCGGCCGAAACGTTCTCCCTGGATGGACATGGATGATCCTGACTGCTGTTTTTATTAAAGTGGACTCTGATTATTCATAAATCATGTGTTACGTCGGGTTACATGACATCCATCCATTATCTTCAGCTTTATCCTCTACTAGGGTCGCGGGGAGGGGGGGAGAACATTTCGGGTGCTGGGCAGACACACCCAGGACAGGACGCCAATCTATCACTAGACAGACACACACTGACTCACACACACACACTCTATATGGGGCAATTTGAAGAATTTAATTGACTTGATCCATGTTTTTGGACTGTGGGAGGAATCCGGAGAACCCGGAGGAAACTCACACGGACACGGGGAGAACATGGAAACTCCACCCAGATTGAGATTCGAACCGGGAATCCCCAGCGCTGAGAGGAGAACATGCCAACCACCAAGCCACCCTGCCGCCGTTACATGACATGTAATAATTAATATCATCAGTGTTCAACACCATGTGGTTTTTTAATCTCTGTATTAAAGAAAGAAATCAGGCTTTAGGTTCCGATTGCGAACGCGGAACGCTACGGGAAAACTTCAGCAGCACTTGAGTTCCACACTTCATGAGACATCACGTTCATAATACTGCCACTTGGAACGGGGGGGTGGAAAAACAAACAGCGTGGTGCCGCGTCTCCCGTCACCTTGCTGGTGTACAAAAGGGCTGAGCGAGGGAACTCTGGGACGTCGGGGGCTTTGAAGGTGGATGTGAAGGGAAACACGGCTTCACAGGCGGTGCAGACTGAGGAGTGTGACAGCGGCTGAGGACGGAGGTGAAGAAAGACAATAAAGAGAAAATAACTGCTGCCGGGGAACGCAGGCCAATAGACAGGGACGGGCTCCGGGTACGAGCGCAGTCGAGGTTAGATAAGGAAAGGAATTGGAATGCCGTGAGGGAGGGGCGTCCGAATATTCAAACACCTCATTCAGTGTTACGGTACATCTGAACGACCAAAAAGACACACCGGCGTGTACAGCAAACAGCCACGGTACCATTAACATTCACTCATTATATATATATATATATATATATATATAGGGCGGCACGGTGGCTTAGTGGTTGGCATGTTCTCCTCTCAGCGCTAGGGATTCCCGGTTCGAATCCCAATCTGGGTGGAGTTTCCATGTTCTTCCCGTGTCCGCGTGGGTTTCCTCCGGGTTTTCCGGTTTCCTCCCACAGTCCAAAAACATGGATCAAGTCAATTGAGTTCTCCAAGTTGCCCCATATAGAGTGTGTGTGTGTGAGTGAGTGTCTCCAGTGATAGATTGGCACCCTGTCCTGGGTGTATCTGCCCAGCGCCCGAAACGTTCTCCCCTGGATGGGCATGGGGAACCCCCACCCCCCCAATGAATGAATAAATGAATGGATGAATATATATATATATATACACCCTCTCAGTGCTGGGGATCCAGGTTTGAATCCGGGTGGAGTTTCCATGTTCTCCCTGTGTATTTCCATGGGTTTCTTCTGGGTTCTCCAGCTTCCCACAGTCCAAAAACATGTGTTCAAGGTGAAGTAAATGCTCTAAATTGCGCCATATAGAGTGTGTGTGCGCCAAAAATCGCCTGAATGAATATTATAGGATTAAGTGGAAGATAATCAATAAATGAATATATATATATTCATTTATTATCTTCCGCTCATCCTCGATTAGGGTCGTGGGGGGGGAAGGGGGGTTCCCCATGCCCATTCAGGGGAGAACATTTCGGGCGCTGGGCAGATACACCCAGGACAGGACGCCAATCTATCACTGGGCACACACTCACTCACACACACACTCTATATATACTGTATATATATATATAAAAGGTACGGTGGCTTAGTGGTTAGCATGTTCTCCTCTAAGTGATTCCCGGTTTCAATCCCAATCTAGGTGAAGTTTCCATGTTCTTCCCGTGTCCGCGTGGGTTTCCTCCGGGTTCTCCGGTTTCCTCCCACAGTCCAAAAACATGGATCAAGGTCAATTGAATTCTCAAAAATTGCCCCATATAGAGTGTGTGTGTGAGTGAGTGTGTGTCCAGTGATAGATTGGTGTCCTGTCCTGGGTCTATCTGCCCAGCGCCCGAAGTATTCTTCCCTGGATGAGCATGGGGAACCCCCCCACGATCCTAGCAGAGGATAAAGCCGAAGATAATGGATGGATAGTTCATTAATTGTTCATTTTTTTAAATTGATTCATGTGTTGTCATCGTGCAAAGGTTCAGTTTAATCAGATAACGGGAAGTTTTTTTTCCAGACACACAGACGAACAGATGAAGGGAACACAGGGGTGGGAAGAAAAACCAAGTGAGACGTCCCCTCCCTCCGTGAGAAGTGTGACCAACGGATTGATTCAGGACTGGAGTCTGAAACAAACAACACACTGAGCTCTTTGAAGACAGAGGTACAAAAAAAAAAGTCTCTTCCGAGGCTGTCTGCATAAGAAACGAGGAACGAGAAACGAGTGTGACGGACAAGAAACGGATTTGGACGCAGGTCTTTGCTGACGGAGTCCAGCAGGTGACACATGGTGACTGGACTCCAAGCCGAAGGCCGTTCTAAAAATACACCGACCCCGACACCAGATGCCACGCTGCCAGCTATCTACACTCTCTCACACACACACACACACACACACACACACACACACACACACACACACACATCCATGGCATGTAGAACGCATTTAGACCGAGGCATGACAGTCATACTCGGTGGTCCTTTGTGCTGGAATCGTCCCTGTGATTCGCGTGTTTCACGCGGCGGGTTGTCACTCTGAAGCGGCAGTGAGTCACGAGATCAGGATCCAGAGCTCGAACCCTCGGGGCGCTACACCGGCTCTGCACTGGCTCAGATAGAAGGGAGAATCCAAAGACGCCATCTGGACTTCTATATGGCCAGAACCAACACCAGGGGGTGGGGGTGGGGGGGGCGGAACCCTGGGAGGACCTTTACATTTCACTGCGTTCGCTGAATGTAAATGCCACGATGAAATTCATTTACAAATTATTTGATGTAATAAATAAGAATGACACACACACACACACACACACACACACACACACACACGCGCGCCATTGTTCGCATGCCATCTCTATATCTCATATATTTTAGGATAATTTATAATATTATAATATGGACTGTGGGAAGAAACCGGAGAACCCGGAGCAAACCCACGCGGACACGGGGAGAACATGGAAACTCCACCCAGATGGGATTCGAACCCGGATCCCCAGCACGCCCTCCATTAGTAAGTCTCCAAAGTGACCCAACGTAATGTAAAGTGAACAATAAATTTAAGAAAACAATGCACTTGAGTTATGGGCGGCATGGTGGCTTAGTGGTTGGCATGTTCTCCTCTCAGCACTAGGGATTCCCGGGTCGAATCCCCATCTGGGTGAAGTTTCCATCTTCTCCCTGTGTCCTCGTGGGTTTCCTCCGGGTTCTCCGGTTTCCTCCCACAGTCCAAAAACATGGATCAAGTCAATTGAATTCTTCAAATTGCCCCATATAGAGTGTGTGTGTGTGTGAGTGAGTGTGTGTCCAGTGATAGATTAGCATCCTGTCCTGGGTGTATCTGCCCAGCGCCCAAAAGGTTCTCCCCTGGATGGACATGAGGACCCCCCCACCCCCCCCGCGACCCTAGTAGAGGATAAAGCAGAAGATAATGGATGGATGGAATGCACTTGAATTAAAACGTCCTCACAGCGTGGAGCTTCTTGATAACAGCAGTGTCTCCTGCTGGTTGAAGTCAGGTATGAGCGGCATCTGCGCAAACACACACCTGAAGTTGGCAGACAGGATGGCAGTGGGCAGCTGGCAGCATCCTAAACCTGTTCTCCACGGGGAAGGCAGCGTTTCGCTGGCTAAGCCCTGGCCCCTCCTGCGAGGGGAATTGTGGGCCGTGTGATTGTCACGTTACAAAAAGCAATCCGTCCAGCCGTCTCGGCCAATCGTCCGTCTCCCTCCGCTTGGCCGGCAGCCGGCGAGCAGCCTCGGACCCCGGGCTCCAGATGTGTTTCCAAGCTAACTCGCACTGACACAAGACCAGCGTCCCCCCGCAGACGTCCCGCGCCGCTGATGACTTTCACTCAGCCGCCGTGGACAGAACGGCACGGAGCAGACGGATGGACCCCGATCACGGCGAGACACGTCCATTTTAGACATCGCATCCGGCAAATTAGTTCCGGCTACTGCCACCTTCTCTGTCGCTGTTACCGGAATGCTAATTGGCTGTTTGGAAACGAGCCGGAGTGTGTCCAGTGTCCCCGCTGGCAATCAGAGACGCAGACGGGACACCAAAGTCAGAACTTGGACGAACGTTTATTTATTTGTTCTATTAGTCACGGAGGAGGGGTTCCGTATGCCCATCCAGGGGAGAATGTTTTGGGCGCTGGGCATATACACCCAGGACAGGACGTCAATCTATCACTGGACACACACTCACTCACACAGACACTCTATATGGGGCAATTTGGAGAATTAATTAATTCATTCATTCATTCATTACCTTCCACTTTATCCTCTATTAGGGTCGCTGGGGGGTTCCCCATGCCCATCCAGGTGAGAATGTTTTGGGCGCTGGGCAGATACACCCAGAACAGGGTGCCAATCTATCGCTGGACACACACTCACACACACAGACACACTCTATATGGGGCAATTTGGAGAACTCAATTGACTCGATCCATGTTTTTAGACTCTGGGAGGAAACCTGAGAACCCAGAAGAACCCCACGCGGACACGGGGAGAACATGGAAACTCCGGGAATCCCTAGTGCTGAGAGTAGAACATGCTAAACCACTAAGCCACCGTGCCGACCCCAATTTGGAAAATTCAATTGACCTTGATCCATGTTCTTGGACTGTGGGAGGAAAGCGGAGAACCCGGAGGAACCCCACGCGGACACGGGGAGAACATGGAAACTCCACCCAGATTGGGACACACACTCTCTATTTAAACTATTTAAACTTCACCTTGAAAACAAGTTTTTGGTTTCTTGGACTGTGGGAGAAAAGCAGAGAACCCGGAGGAACCCCACGAGGACATGGGGAGAAGATGGAAACTCTACCAGATTGGACGTCGAACCGGGAATCCCCAGTGCTGAGAGGAGAACATGCTAAACCACTAAGCCATCGTGCCGCTATATATATATATATATATATATATATATATATATATATATATATATATATATATATATATATATATATATAAACACACACTATTTATATACATGCACACACAGTTATATATACAGGCAAATGTTTCGGGCGCTGGCCAGACAAAACCAGGACAGGGTGCCAATCTCTCACACACACTAACTATATGGGGCAATTAAGAGCATTCAATTAAACCTGAATCCATGGCTTTGGACTGTGTAAGGACACCCGAGAACCCGAAGGACACCCACACATACACAGGGAGAACATGAAAACTCCACCCAGATTGGGATTCAAACCTAAATCCCAAACTCTGAGCAGCGAAATTGCCCCTATTTAGTTAAATAAATTTGTAGATGGATGAACAAATAAGCGACTTGTGTTTTTTTTTATTGCATTGCTAGATTGTTCCGTAAACGCTGCACATTAATAATAAGCGCAAAGGTGAGTCTAAAAATATCCGAACCCTGGCAGCGGGGCCGACGGAACGCTCTTCATTAGGAGATTTAAGGTGCAGTACGTACGACTGCAACTCTAATAAGGAATTTGCTTTATTGATTCATCAGAACCATATTTTATTTTCTCACATTTAAATATAAAAGGTTTGAAGATCAGGAGAACGTCCACAACGTCTTCGTATTGACTGTGTGTGTAAACACTCCCAGTGGACATTATTCCACTTCCAAGTTAGGACCTCTTCATTTAGAGGCTCCGCTATAATTACCATCCAGGGGAATTCAAAAGGGGTCACCCGGAAAATGGGCGGAGCTTCCTGGCCCAATAAAAAAAGCTAGCAGGTGGTGGAGGATGATTGGCCTGTACGGTTTCTATGGCGACGTGATTTCGTGATCCTTATGGCAAAAATTACGCGTGGAACGGTTTACACGCCGGTTGCTCCAAATTGCCCCTATATAATGTGTGTCCGGTGATTAATTGGCATAGTGGCGTAATGGTTAGTACATCTGCCTCTCGGTACCGGGGATCCAGGTTGGAATCCCAATCTGGGTGGAGTTTCCATGTTCTCCCCATGTCCACATGGGTTTCTTCCGGGTTCTCCGGTTTCCTCCCACAGTCCAAAAACATGGATTCAAGGTGAATTAGATGCTCTAAAATGATGCTATATAGAGTAAGTGTGGGCCCAGCGATGATGTGGCGCCCAAAACATAGGACATAGGGAACCCCCCACCCCTCCGCGACCCTAGTAGAGGATAAAGTGGAATAAGAATGGAAAGAGGGCGACAGTTCTCTCAGCGCTGGGGGTTCCAGGTTCGAATCCCAATCTGGGTGCAGTTCCAATGTTCTCCCCGTGTCCCTGTGGGTTTCCTCCGGGTTCTCCGGTTTCCTCCCACAGTCCAAAAACATGGATCAAGGTCAATTGAATTCTCCAAATTGCCCCATATAGAGTGCGTCTGTGTGAGTGAGTGTGTGTCCAGTGATAGATTGCCCCCCTGTCCTGGGTGTATCTGCCCAGCGCCCGAACCATTCTCCCCTGGATGGGCATGGAGAACCCCCCCACGACCCTAGTAGAGGATAAAGCGGTAGATAATGAGATAAGATGAGACGTGTGGGATTGGTATGGCTGTGGTCAAATCCCAGGTTCGAATTCCAATCTGGGTGCAGTTCCAATGTTCTCCCCGTGTCCGCGTGGGTTTCCTCCGGGTTCTCCGCTTTCCTCCCACAGTCCAAAAACATGGATCAAGGTCAATTGAATTGTCCAAATTGCCCCATATAGAGTGTGTGTGTGTGTGTGAGTGTGTGTTTAGTGATAGATTGGCGTCCTGACCTGGGTGTATCTGCCCAGCGCCCGAAACGTTCTCTCCTGGATCCTAGTAGAGGATTAAGCAGAAAATAATGAGATGTGTGGGATACGGCTGTGGTCAAATCCCAGGTTCGAATCCTAATCTGGGTGCAGTTTCAATGTGTCCACTGGGTGTTCTCCAGGTCCAGGTTTGCACGCCGGATGGCTCGGAGACGTGGATTCGACGCGACCGGGGACCGAATGGGTTCGTATTTTAATAATCGCACCACGTTCTTTTCCAGAAGAAGCGACTAGAGTAAGTTTCTGAACGGCGTGGTGCGTGTAACGTGAAATCCACGTCCCTTTTTCTATCTCCAGATTATTTCGGCGGCTTCGTCATCGTGACCCGCGGTATGTAAACGCTTTTACTCATGATGCTTTACTGTCATGTGTATTTTGAGGGATTCTTCTGCACAGCTTGGTATAATTATACTGTTTATTCAGACCGTATGCTGCTCCTGCTGTCCGTATATTCAGCCCATGCTGCGTGTCCATTCAGCCGTCCCTGTATGCGATGTACATCGGGGTTGCGTTGGCTTTACGTTCTCTACGTGGTGGGAGAGCGAATTTAACAGATTGGGGTTTGAGCCGAAGCTTCGGAATAAAGGACACCCCGTCTGGGATCAAAAGAAAGCTGTTGGACATCTTGTCCTAGCAATAAAACCCCGTCAACAGTCCATTTTCCTGCCTTCCACCTGTGTGGTTTAAATAGCAATGCTGCGTGTGAGTACATCTCCCCAAAAACTATCCATCCATCCATTATCTTCTGCTTTTTATCTTCCCCATGCCCATCCAGGGCATGATACACACAGGACAGGACACCAATCTATCACTGGACACACACACTCACTCACACAAACACACACTCTATATGGGGCAATTTGGACAATTCAATTGACCTTAATCCATGTTTTTGGACTGTGGGAGGAAACCGGAGAACCCGGAGGAAACCCATGCAGACACGGGGAGAACATGGAAACTCCACCCAGATTGGGATTCGAACCTGGAATCCCCAGCAGTGAGAGGAGAACATGCCAACCACTATGATGGTTCCATGTTGCACTGTGTGGCTTATTTGTGGAGACAGGACTGCAGTAAGACACTAATTTAGGAAGGTCCAGAGTTTCAAACCAAGGACATGAAACGGTGAAACAGACGGCACGGTGGCTTAGTGGTTGGCATGTTCTCCTCTCAGCGCTGGGGATTCCCCGTTTGAATCCCAATCTGGGTGAAGTTTCCATGTTCTCCCCGTGTCTGCGTGGGTTTCCCCCGGGTTCTCCAGTTAATTAAATGCTCTAGATTGCCCCATATAGTGGTTCTGTGGGTGCCTAGCGATGGTGTTTCACCCAAAACGTTCTTTCAGGAAACCCAGGAGAACCTTGGATCTAGGAGACCCCCCCCCACCCCACCCCCGCGACCCTGGTACAGGATAAAGAGGAAGAAGAATGAAAGGAGAGCGACAGTTCTCTCAGCGCTGGGGATCGAGGTTCGAATCCCAATCTGGGTGGAGTTTCCATGTTCTCCCCGTGTCCACGTGGGTTTCCTCCGGGTTCTCCGGTTTCCTCCCACAGTCCAAAAACATGGATCAAGTCAACGGAGTTCTCCAAATTGCCCCATATAGAGTGTGTATGGGTGAGTGAGATTGTGCCCCGCGATGGATTGGTGTCCTGTCCTGGGTCTATCTGCCCAGCGCCCGAAACATTCTCCCCTGGATGGGCATGGGGAACCCCCCCGCGACCCTTATAGAGGATAAAGCGGAAGATTTATAATGGATGGATGAAAGGTCAATTGAATTCTCCAAATTGCCCCATATAGAGTGTGTGTGTGTGAGTGAGTGTGTATCCAGTGATAGATTGGCGTCCTGTCCTGGGTGTATCTGCTCAGTGCCCAAAACGTNTCCAACGTGGAGTTCAATCCGTGGCGCTGTTCTGCTGAAGAACCCGCTGGAGAACGTTTCTGAGTGCAGAGTGCAGCAAATAGATTTAGTGAATAATGAGGTAATATCTTCGGGCTGCGTTTCGTGTTTCGAGGTTTGTTTAATGGCGCGTCACACTCGAGCTCGCAGGTAAAATAATAACACAACTCATCTGCACAGAGTGGAACCTGCAGAGTTACTGTAATTAGGCTTTACACATCCTCACTGCTCACAGTCCCCACCCATAATTATTACAACCAGCAGTGAGCATTCATTCATCCATCCATTAGCTCCCGCTTTATCCTCTACCAGGGTGGGGGGGTTCCCCATGCCCATCCAGGGGAGAACGTGTCGGGCGCTGGGCAGATACACCCAGGACAGGACACCAATCTATCACTGGACACACACTCACTCACACACATACACTCTATATGGGGCAATTTGGAGAACCCAATTGAACTTGATCCATGTTTTTGTTTGGACTGTGGGAGAAAACCGGAGAACCCGGAGGAAACCCACGCGGACACGGGGAGAACATGGAAACTCCACCCAGATTGGGTTTCGAACCGAGAATCCCTAGTGCTGAGAGGCAAACGTGCTAACTACTAAGCCACCGTGCCACCCTTGCCCCTAACTAAATTGCCCATATATATATCCATCCATCCAGTGTTTTTTTTCCTCTGGTTTCCTCCCACAGTTAAAAAAAAATGATTCAAGGAAAATACGCTGCTCTACATTGCCCCTATCTAAATTGCCCCTATATTCTTTGTGTTATTTTTCCGGATTCTCTGGTTTCCTCCCACATTTAAAAAAAAAAATGATTCAAGGAAAATACGCTGCTCTACATTGCCCCTATCTAAATTGCCCCTATATTCTTTGTGTTATTTTTCCAGGTTTTCTGGTTTCCTCCCACAGTTAAAAAAAATGATTCAAGGAAAATACGCTGCTCTACATTGCCCCTATCTAAATTGCCCCTATATTCTTTGTGTTTTTTTTTTTTTTTCCGGGTTCTCTGGTTTCCTCCCACAGTTAAAAAAAAAAAAAAATGATTCAAGGAAAATACGCTGCTCTACATTGCCCCTATTTAAATTGCCCCTATATTCTTTGTGGGTTTTTTTTTCTGGGTTCTCTGGTTTCCTTCCACAGTTAAAAAAAATAGATTCAAGCTGCTCTAAATTGCCTATATCTAAATTGCCCAGTGATGGATTGGCACCCTGTTCTAGGTGTATAATCCCCTCCCCCCCCCGGACCCTTTGTCGTTTATTGCCCTTTTGTATATTAAGGTGTACCAGTCATGAGGTCACCCTGATGTAATGAACAAATCTGTGGCATTGGCCTTTTTTTTAATGACTGATGTTAGTGACCTATTTATTAAAACAAAACCAACGTTCTAAGCAAATTGCTAATCCCCAGCAGTCGCTTCTACGTCAAAATAATGAGTGTTCTTTCATTTATACGGCTCCGATTTCCAGGCTATGTGACTAAAGAGCATGGCAAACGGATTAGTTCGGAACATTATCTAATTATCCTTCAGGATCCAAAGTGCTGACTGGCATAACAATGGGACCGGCGAACACAGAGTACCTACAGCACTCAGCGAGGACGCCTCACGTCCTGGAGGCCGGTAATCCGGCCTGCGTGAGGAGTTCATTCATTCATTATCTCCCGCTTTATCCTCTATTAGGGTCGCGGTGGGGTTCCCCATGCCCATCCAGGGGAGAACGTTTCGGGTGCTGGGCAGACAGACCCAGGACAGGGCGCCAATCCATCGCTGGGCACACACTCACTCACACACACACACTATATGGGGCAATTTGGAGAATTCAATTGACTTGATCCATGTTTTTGGACTGTGGGAGGAAACCGGAGAACCCGGAGGAAACCCACACGGACATGGGGAGAACATGGAAACTAAGCCAGAGTTTTCATCGTAATTGGAGGCCTGGCTTTGATTCGTGGGACTGATGAATATGAATAAGCAGCCGACTCGGTACGTCTCGGAGAGGCTTCTCTTAAAAACATGTATATGAGGACGTCGGAGGACGTCGGAGGACGAGCGGCCGCCTGGCGTTGCGGCGTGTCTCGGTACTTTGGAAACAGCAGCGGTGGAGTGGAAACTCTAGATGAGACCTAATCTCGAACACTTAAAGGCTCTCGTGCCCGGACCATATATAGATCCAACGGCTTTTGCGGAACAATTGCCCTCCGAGACACTGGATCTCCGATAAGCATGGTTAGTCAGAGACATCTGGACAATGCACTCGCTCGCTCTTAACACGTGTGCCCACTCACCGGCCAAATAAGGTTCTGTGTGTAATAATACTTCCTCAATCACGTAAATGCTTCTTTTAACGTATGTCATGTATATTGTTTTAATGCTGTACTGGATTTGGGTTTCGCGACTTAGTGGTTGGCATGTTCTCCTCTCAGCGCTGGGGATCCAGGTTTGAATCCTGATCCGATCGAGTTTCCATGTTCTCCCCGTGTCTGGGTGAGTGTTCTTTGGATCCTCACAGTCCAAAAACATGGATTAAAGGTGAATTGAATACTCTAAATTTCCCCATATAAATTGTGTGTGTGAGTGAGTGTGTGTCCAGTGATAGATTGGCGTCCTGTCCTGGGTGTATCTGCCCAGCGCCCGAAACGTTCTCCCCTGGATGGGCATGGTGAACCCCCCCCCACGACCCTAATTTGTGGGCAATTATTACAGCAATAATAATAATAATTATTATTAATGTTATTATAAAAATAATGATAATTCATCCATCCATTATTGTCCCCTTTTTCCTCTACTGGGTCATGGGGGGGTGGGTCCCATGCCCATCCAGGGGGGAAAATTTCGGGCGCTGGGCAGATAGACCCAGGACAGGATGTCAATCTATCACTGGGCACACACTTACTCACACAGACACACTTTATATGGGGCAATTTGGTGAATTCAGTTGACCTTATCCATGTTTTTGGACTGTGGGAGGAAACCGGAGAACCCGGAGGAAACCCACGCGGACACGGGGAGAACATGGAAACTTCACCAGATTGGGATTTGAACCTGGATCCCCCGGCGCTGAGAGAACTGTCGCCCTCCTTCCGTTCTTCTTCCTCTTTATCCTCTACTAGGGTCATGGGGGGGGTTCCCTATGTCCATCCAGGGGAGAACGTTTTGGGCGGCACACCATCGCTCGTCCCACATTCATTTACTAACACTATATAGCGACATTTTAGAGCAGCCAATTCACCTTGAATCCATGTTTTTGGACCGGGAACCCCCAGCATTGCTGCACTGCTGGCTATCCATATCAAGCGGGGGTGTACACATCTGGGTGTTCCGTCGTCAACATAGCGATATGCCGGAAATGTAGCTGAACACGCCTCATTTCGAGATGGCCACGCCCATCGGGGAGATATAAAGTACGAGGGGTTGTGCTTTATTGTCAATAAATCACGGAAAGGAGGTGTGGTTCCACCCGTACACACATAGTGGAGGACAGTTCCACCTCTTTCCTGTGATTTATTCACAATAATACACAACCTCGAGAGTCTTATGACCGTTATAGAATGTTATAAACACACTATAATAATAAATCAAGGTTTGATATGTTTGTTTTGTATCTGAAAAAGAAGAAGAGGAAGAAAATAAATAAAATCAGGAAAAAGGAGGAAGAGGAAGAGGCTGTAAGACCAAAAGAAGAACAACTCCAAACACAACAAGAACAATCTGTTCTTTATACATGAAACGTAACGATCCCGAACTCCAACACACAAACTGTAATTAATATAATCCAGGGGATTAATTAATTAATCTGTGGGTTGGGAAAACGTGAGATTACCCAAATAAGTACATTAATATAAAATCCATTATCCATCCATCATCTTCAGCTTTATCCTCTATTAGGGTCGTGGGGGAGGTGGGTTCCCCATGCCCCCATCTCCCAGGGGAGAACATTTTGGGGCGCTGGGCAGATACACCCAGAACAGGACACCAATCTATCATTGGACACACACTCACTCACACACACACACTCTATATGGTGCAATTTGGAGAATTCAATTGACTTAATCCATGTTTTTGGACTGTGGGAGTAAACCGGAGAACCCGGAGGAAACCCACGCGGACACAGGGAGAACATGGAAACTCCACCCAGATGGGGAATCGAACCGGGAATCCCTAGCGTTGAGAGGAGAACATGCCAACCACTAAGCCACAGTGCCGCCCTATATATAAAATTCCATTCAAAAGTTAGGCCACACCTCCTTCTTGCTCCATCTCCTCCACTTATCATATAGATGGAGTTTGTAGTTCTCCAATTCCAGACTGTAGTCCATCTGTGTTCTTTGTTGTTGTTGGTCCCCTGTTGGTTCTCTGGTCTCTGTTGGTCAGGAGCATCACAGAACAGGTATCATTTGGGTGGTGGATTGTTTATTGTCAGTTCTGCAGTGACACTGATGTGGTGGTGGGGGGGGGGGTTAGTGGAGTTTCATTTCTCCACCTCAGTGACACTGCTGGGATAGGAATAATGCCCCCACCCAATAACCCCTGCTCTGTGGTGCTACTATTGGGGTTCTGAGCATTAGAACAGAGTAAAGGGGATGTACACAGTATGTACTGTAGAACCCAAACAGATGGACTACAGTCTGCAATTGGAGAACTACAAAGGACGTCTTTAGTAGAACTGAGAACATGGACAACCAAGATAATGTGTTTCAGTTCCCAGATCCACCACCATCCCTCCCAGAATGAAGAGATCATTCGGTGACAGCGCCGGGCAAATAATCCGGGAGCCCGGACCTGTCCTCTCTCAACACACCAACAAATCCGAATATTCATTCAGCCGGTGATAATTACGGCTGGACAATTGCGTTCGCCGGCTTCTCTGTCTACTGTAGATATGAAAACAGTTTGTCTCCAGCCTTATGGCGCGCCGTGTGCCGTGTGCATTGGCCTTTATACAGTGCTAGCGCAGAAAGCAGAACAAGCTGCAGAGAGAAAGGTCAAGAGGACGCCACTCTCCAGCAGAGCGTGAAGGCTCCGGGGCCCTCAATACATCTGAGCAGCCAATAAAACCGGCAGAAAATATGAGCCGCATAATACAGGACTACACAATAAAAATCAGCCACAGGAAAAAAATAACCCCCCCTACCTTCTACCCCACCGTTGCCACCCAACTCTGTTAAGGCGGTGATATGTTCGCGGATAAGGATGAAGCTGCTGAGCTCGTGCAGAGACCATGCGTTGGCGCTTTATTAAAAGCCTATATTAAACACAGGGTCCAGGACGGGACGCTTTTAGTT
>JAFMOD010000794.1:142024-160884 GCA_019802435.1 Corydoras maculifer | reverse complement strand
GGGGGGGGGGGGGGTTCAAATGCCTATTCAGGGGAGAACGTTTCGGACAGGGTGCCAATCTATTGCTGTTCACACTCACTCACACAAACACGCCCTATATGGGGCAATTTGGTGCATTCAATTGACCTTGATCCATGTTTTTGGACTGTGGGAGGAAACCGGAGAACCCGGAGGAAACTCACGCGGACACGGGGAGAACATGGAAACTCCACCCAGATTGGGATTTGAACCAGGATCCCCAGGTGTGTGTGTGTGTGTGTGTAGCACAGTGGTGTAACGGTTAGCAAATTTGCCTCTCAGCACTGGGGCATCCAGGTTCGAATCCCGATCTGCGTGGAGTTTCCATGTTCACCCTGTGTCCCTATGGGGTTCCTCCGGGTTCTCCAGTTCCCTCCCACAGTCCACAAATATTGATTCAAGGTAAATTAAATGCTCTAAATTGCCCCATATAGTGTATCTGTGTGAGTGCAGGTGCTCAGATAGATTGCCGCCTTATGAATGTCGTGATGACTATGTTGAGGCGCTTCTCCGTTTAATTAATTGCAACATTTTTAATCGTGATTAATTGCAAAACTATTAATCATCTTACCTCTAGTGTGTGTGTGTGTGTGTGTGTGTTTTCCAGTTATCTTGTATTGTGCTTTAAGAGTCAACAATAAGCACATAATTGATCTACAAAGCCTTCGTTCCAGATACTAATTACATAAAGTCTAGAACATAAATCGGATCTGCTGTATTAATATTCATCCATATTGAGTTGTGAGGAACCGTGAATCTGTGTGTGATTAAGATCCTGCATTAAAGTGTCATTAAAGTTATTGTCAGTGTGTTAATGATGATGAAACAGGTCAAAACAATACGACCTCGATCCGACATCATCAACCAGATGAAATAATCTCCTCCAGCAGGCAGAGGTTACAATACAACAGAGTCTGTCTTTATTACCATTATGGTTCTGTACAGAATATCTTTCCAACAAACCTAAAGAACAACCTGGATCACGATACACAGGTTAGTTAAGAGCTACCAAACACGACCAAGGAGTGCTGACAAACAGTTTTGTGGGTTCACGAAATGGTAAGGACGCAGACTGTAGTCCATCTGTTTGGGTTCTACAGTACATACTGTGTACGTCCCCTTTACTCTGTTCTAATGCTCAGAACCCCAATAGTAGCACCACAGAGCAGGGGTTATTGGGTGGNCCCCCACCCAATAACCCCTGCTCTGTGGTGCTACTATTGGGGTTCTGAGCATTAGAACAGAGTAAAGGGGACGTACACAGTATGTACTGTAGAACCCAAACAGATGGACTACAGTCTGGAATTGGAGAACTACAACGTCCATCTATATGATCAGTGGAGGAGATAGAGGTTGGAGCCAGAAAGAGGGTGTGTCCAAATGTTTTACTGGTACTGTACACCCAATAAGAATACTTATATAACTCAGGGGTTATTGAGTGGGGGCATTATTCCTATCCCAGCCGTGTCACTGAGGTGGAGAAATGAAACTCCACTAAACCCCCCCCCCCACATCAGTGTCACTGCAGAACTGACACTAAAGAAGAACACAGATAGACTACAGTCTGTAATTGTAAAAAAGGAAATAGAGAATGGAGCAAAAAGTGGGCGTGTCCTAACTTTAAACTAGTATTATTAATAAAAAAAATAAAAAAACAGGTACTATTGGGGTCCTGGGGTTTCACAAGTACTATGTTGTGTAAAAGTAAATGTAAAGGATACGAGCCTGGACCCCAGAATCACGTGAACGTACAGGCAGTTAGTTCAGTGGGTTCTTCTTGCCTTGTTTATTGTGTTCTTCAGCTACATGCCCTCACTGGTACCACCAGCTGCAACTTTCTATAGTCTACAGTATTCAGATATTCGGATTGAGGTGAACGTGTTGACCACTAAGCCACCATGCGGCCCCTGTTATTACTAATATTATTGATTAATTATTATGTTTTGAATACTTTAATTCATAGAAATGTATTCCATTCATCCATTATCTTCCGCTTTATCCTCTACTAGGGTTGCAGGGGGGGGGTTCCTCATGCCCATCCAGGGGAGAACGTTTCGGGCACTGGGCAGATACACCCAGGACACCAATCTATCACTGGGCACACACTCATTCACTCACTCACACACACTCTATATAGGGCAATTTGGAGAATTCAATTCACCTTGATCCATGTTATTGGACTGTGGGAGGAAACTGGAGAACCCGGAGGAAACTCACACGGACACGGGAAGAACATGGAAAGTACATCCAGATTGGGAATCGAACCGGGAATCCCTAGTGCTGAGAGGAGAACATGCTAAACCACTAAGCCACCTCTGTTATTACTAATAATATTGATTATTAATTATTTTTGTATTAATGTATTAAAAAATAAGTCAGAACACTGAATTATGAAAATGTCAAATGTTCCAGTAATTTATTTATTATTTTTTTTAATTATTATTTATTTTTATTTATTTTTTTTAATATAATTTAATTTATAAAGTAATTTATTTATGTTGCGCTTTTCACATTAGGACATCGTCACAAAGCAGCTTTACAGAGTTATAAGCCTTTAAACCCCCAAAGAGCAAGCTGAAGAGACAGTGGCAAGACAAAACCCCCTGTTATGTTGATATTTTAAGGAAGAAACCTTGTGAGGACCGAGACTCAGTGGGGGACTCGTCCTCCTTGAGCGGCCGGCAGTATCAACAGTGTAGGACACTAATGTACAGACTGTGTGATGATCATGTGACCTGTATTTAACAATTAAACACTATATAAGTCCATTGAGGACGTCCTGCAGGACCACCAGTCCAATAGAAATCCAGGTTCCATCCCATAATCAGGACCCCCACAGAAGAGGTATTATGGTGGTGGATGATTATAAGCCTTTAAACCCCCAAAGAGCAAGCTGAAGAGACAGTGGCAAGACAAAACTCCCTGTTATGTTGATATTTTAAGGAAGAAACCTTGTGAGGACCAAGACTCAGTGGGGGACTTGTCCTCCTTGAGCGGCCGGCAGCATCAACAGTGCAGGACACTAATGTACAGACTGTGTGATGATCATGTGACCTGTATTTAACAATTAAACACTATATAAGTAAGCTACATAAGTTCCTGAGCTTTCGATTGAATCTGCTCTACTAATCGAACCCTCACATCATACGCTGAAAACATCCATTCATTCATTATCTCTGCTTTATCCTCTATTAGGGTTGCGGTGGGGTTCCCCATGCCCATCCAGGGTAGAACGTTTCGGGTGCTGGGCAGATAGACCCAGGACAGGGCGCCAAGCCATCGCTGGGATGACTTGATCCATGTTTTTTGGACTGTGGGAGGAAACCGGAGAACCCGGAGGAAACCCATGCTAACACGGGGAGAACATGGAAACTCCACCCAGATGGGGATTCGAACCAGGAACCCCTAGTGCTGAAAGGAGAACGTGCTAACCACTATGCCACCGTGCCGCCCACGCTGAAAACAATCATTACAAATTTTTAGGACCCCTCCAATGACCAATGAGATGATAACAGGCCATTAAAATGTGAACGCCCATCATAAGGTCTGTTGCTAGTGATCAGCATTAAGCAAACGACTCCACCCCAGCCACGCATGTGCACACCCCCCACGTGTTCCGGCACTTTTCCGAATTTTCAACCTACCGATGATTGTTTTTAATGAAGGACCATCTGCCGGGTCTCAGCAATCGAGCTTTAAAAGCATCAGACCGTAGACAAGGATAATTATCGTTGTCCTCTGTGTGAGAGAAATGAATACCCGTCTACATTCCCCTCTCCGTTTTCAAGTCCATGATAATATTATCAATATTATGATTGTTAGCGGGCGTTGGGGTTCAAATAAAAGATCTCGAAATGTTCTCTCAGCTCAGTGGAGATGTCAGATGGAGCCGCTGGAGCCGAGGATGAGGATGATGATGAGGATGAGGAGGAGCAACTCATCAATGTCACTTTTGTTGCCTCTCTCCCCTCACTGTCCAAAGAAGCATGTCTGGTGAATTGATACCACGTTGTTGACAGATGTAAATAGGTGGGTGTGTTTTTTGATTGACTGGCAACCTGTCGAGGGGGTGTCTCCGGTGAGGTTCAGCTGCCTCGCCGTCAATCAGAATACAAGGCTTAGGAAAATGAATGAAGTGTATTCATTTAAATAATTCAGACGGTGAACGCTTTATATTACAGGGGAGGCCTCAGCAAACCTAGGTGTGTGTGCGTGTGTGTGTGTGTGTGTGTGTGTGTGTGTATGTGTGTGGGTGTGTTTACTTCTATTGGCGCCAAAACGTTTGACCTTTCCAGCCAGTTTGGGCCCATATTGAACTTCTGTAATCAATGTGGAAGCTACACATTATGACGGAGGTCTAGGGGAAAAGGAACCTTCACCCCAATGATTGCTGCCCAGGGCCACAGGCATTCTCTCACACACACACACACACACAAACACACACACACACACACACACACACACGGATGGAATTAGCTGGGGGATCAATACACTGTGCTGAAGTTCATTTGTTCGCAGTCAGTCAAAGCAGCCTGAACTAATCTGGAGTAAAGAATTTCGCACCACAACGAATCGAGTTTCTCACATGTCTTAATGTGGACGTGAATACCATCTGCGTTCTTTAAAAAAACATAAATACACATAAAATATTCTCGTATTAAATTAAAATTGTATTAGAATAAGTGGCATCAACACCCAACCTTATAAAATTCATTATAAACCGGTCCTTAAATCTGATTGGCTGAGTCGTTTGTCAAACTGTGACAACATTATCGACAATAACACACACCTCTGAGAGCTTCGCATTCAAATCAATGTGTGATATACAATACCATTTTTTAAAATCATGTTCCATTAATGAAAATACAGATTAATATTAACAGAAAGCCGATACCTGATGAGCACCAATCTTGTATCCTGTTACTTGGCGATCAGCGTTCACTTCACAAACCGGACTAGATTACATCAAAAAGATTCATTCATTCATTCATTCATTCATTCATTCATTCATTATCTTCCACTTTATCCTATATTAGGGTTGCGGGGGGGGGTTCCCAATGCCCATCCAGGGGAGAACGTTTCGGGCGCTGGACAGATACACCCAGGACAGGACACCAATCCATCACTGGACACACACTCACTCACACACACACTCCATATGGGGCAATTTGAAAAATTTAATTGACCTTGTTCCATGTTTTTGGACTGTGGGAGGAAAACGGAGAACCCGGAGAATGCCCACGCAGACAGAGGGAGAACATGGAAACGCCACCCAGATGTGGATTCGAACCGGGAATCACTAGTGCTGAGAGGAGAACATGCTAAACACTAAGCCACCGTGCCGCCCTGCTATACAATACAATTTTTAAAATCATGTTCTATTAATGAAAATACAGATTAATATAAACAGAAGGCCGATTCCTGATGAGCACTAAACCTGTATCCTGTTATTCAGCGATCAGCGTTCACTTTAGAAACGGGACTAGATTATATCATAGAGACCAGATTCATTCATTTATTATCTTTATCCTCTACTAGGGTCGAGGGGCGGCGGGGGGTTCTCCATGCCCATTCAGGGGAGAACGTTTCGGGCACTGGGCAGATACACCCAGGACAGGGAACCAAACTGGGGACACACTCACTCACACAGAGTTACATTTAGACAGAGGCTTTTATCATTCATTCATTCATTATCTCCCGCTTATCCTCTATTAGGGTTGCGGTGGGGTTCCCCATGCCCATCCAGGGGAGAACGTTTCGCCAATCCATCGCTGGGCACACACTCACTCACACAGACACACACAGGGGCAATTTTGAGAATTCAATTAACTTGATCCATGTTTTTGGATTGTGGGAGGAAACCGGAGAACCCGGAGGAAACCCACGCAGACACGGGGAGAACATGGAAACTCCACCCAGATGGGGATTCGAACCGGGAATCCCTAGTGCTGAGAGGCGAACGTGCTAAACACTAAGCCACCGTGCCGCCCGGCTTTTATTATAAATAGCAAATATTATTGTATTACAAATGAGAGAACGACACAAGTCAGTAGTTAAACCAGCTACACTGTAGAATTATCTATGATTTAAATCTAATGATTTAATGATCATCTAATCCGACCTACTTAATATACACACACACACACATACACACACACATATATATATATATATATATATATATATATATATATATATATATATATATATATATATATATATATATATATATACATACAGTATATATATATATATATACATATATATATATATATATACACATATATATAAAGAGAGAGAGAGAGAGAGAGAGAGAGAGAGAGAGAGAGAGAGAGAGAGGCAGGCACAGTGGCTTAGTGGTTGGAGTTTCCATGTTCTCCCCGTGTCCGCGTGGCTTTCCTCCAGGTTCTCCGCACAGTCCAAAAACATGGATCAAGGTGAATTGAATTCTCCAAATTTCCCCATATAGCGTGTGTTTGTGTGTGTGTGTGTGTGTGTGTGTGTGTGTGTGTGTGTGTGTGAGTGAGTAAGTGCCCAGAGATAGATTGGTGTCCTGTCCTGGGTGTATCTGCCCAGCGGCCGAAACGTCCCCGTGACCCTAGTAGAGGATAAAGCCGAAGATAATGGAGATTCATTCATTCATTATCTCCAGCTTTGTCCTCTATTAGGGTCGCGGTGGGGTTCCCCATGCCCATCCAGGGGAGAACGTCTCGGGCGCTGGGCAGATAGACCCAGGACAGGGCGCCAATCCATCGCTGGGCACACACTCACTCACACAGACACACTCTATATGGGACAATTTTTGAGAATTCAATTGACTTCATCCATGTTTTTGGACTGTGGGAGGAAACCAGAGAACCCGGAGGAAACCCACGCAGACACAGGGAGAACATGGAAACTCCACCCAGATGGGGATTCGAACCGGGAAACCCTAGCGCTGGGAGGCGAACGTGCTAAACCACTAAGCCACCATGCCGCCGATAATGGTAGATGGCCATTATCTGCCGCTGGGCAGATACACCCAGGACAGGACGCCAATCTATCACTGGGCACACACACACTCACTCACACACACACACACTCTATATGGGGATTATTCTATATGATGGATTAATGGGTTTATCTGGGATTATGAGAAGATCTGTCATCTGTTATTTAATTTCAGACAGATATGTCGGTGGGGCAGTTTCGATTTAAGAGAGTGGTGTCTTTAGAGGCAAAAACTAAATGAAGCCATATCATCAGTATCATCAGCATAGACGTGTGACTGAGAGAAACCATGTGACTGAGCGTACAATGAAAAGAGTAGGGGACCAAGTACAGAGCCCTGAGGAACTCAATACTGCAAAAGCACCTAGCAAGTTCTTCATGAGACTTAAACCGAAGCTCTGGATTCTGTCGAGTTGAAAGCTCTTGCTCTTGGATTCAGACTCATAGCTACGTTGGTTAGCAGGATGGGGGTAAATGTGGCATGGCCTCCCGATGCTATGATCCTCAGAGTGGCATTAGCAGCGGCTATTCAGGGCTCAGGGTCAGTGATGCGGAGGGATCCACAGGACAACGTGACTCTCCCCGTGTCACGCTGACGGGAAAGGGAATGCATGGAACCATATGGCAAGGGAATGTGCGGTGGGGGGGGGGGGTAGCGAACTGAATCCATTAGGTTTAAGTGCTGCTTTTTAAATCAAGTTTTTCAAATCAATAATATTTCTTTAGATATGCTATGCACTCTCAGCACGGTGGCTTAGTGGTTGGCATGTTCTCCTCTCAGCACTAGGGATTCCCGGTTCGAATCCCAATCTGGGTGGAGTTTCCATATTCTCCCCATGTCCGCGTGGGTTTCCTCCGGGTTCGCCGGTTTCCTCCCACAGTCCAAAAACATGTATCAAGTCAATTGAGTTCTCCAAATTGCCCCATATAAAGTGTGTGTGTGTGAGTGAGTGTGTGTCCAGTAATAGATTGTCCTGTCCTGGGTGTATCTGCCCAGCCCCTTAAAATAGGGGCATGTGGAACTCCCCCATGACCCTAGTAGAGGATAAAGCGGAAGATAATAGATGAATGGATTTTTAACAGATGGGCGGCACAGTGGCTTAATGGTTAGCATGTTCTCCTCTCAGCACTAGGGATTAAGGTTCCAATCCCAATCTGGGTGGAGTTTCCATGTTCTCCCTGTGTCTGTGTGGGTTTCCTCTTGGTTCTCCGGTTTCCTCCCACAGTTCAAAAACATAGATTTTTAGGATTTAATTGAGTTCTCCAAAATGCCCCATATGGAGTGTGTTTTTGTGTGTGAGTGAGTGTGTGTCCAGTGATAGATTGGCGCCCTGTCCTGGGTGTATCTGCCCAGCGCCTGAAATATGGGCATGTGGAACCCCCCCCCACGACCCTAGTAGAGGATAAAGCGGAAGATAATAGATGCCATGCACTAATGCTAAGCCAGTGTAACAGTGGTGTTCTTCACTATATGATGTCCTTGTGATGCCATCTTTTATACACTGACTGACCATGTCATCAGGAACGCCGCCTACATGCTTGGTCCACTTCATGAGCTTGAGTTTGCCATATAGATGCACTTTGCAGTTGTATAATTACAACCTGTAATCTTTTTCTAAACGCTTTGTTAGCGCCCTTTACTCAGATCTCGAGCAGTCAGGAACTCCACAGGCCCACGATAGAGCTGAGGCGTAATTCATGTGTTTAATCAGCTCTAACTGCTTTTCTGGTTTGTTTTTCGGAGGTGTTGCTAATTACCTGGAGCCATCATCAGATCTTCATCCATTGGTTCTGCTGAAGCACTGTACCTACAACGATTACAGGATGGAACTTGGGTTTTTATTGGACTGGTGGTCCTGCAGGACGTCCTCAATGGACTTATATAGTGTTTAATTGTTAAATACGGGTCACATGATCATCACACAGTCTGTACTTTAGTGTCCTACACTGTTGATGCTGCCGGTCGCTCAAGGAGGACGAGTCCCCCACTGAGTCTCGGTCCTCACAAGGTTTCTTTAGGGATTTTTGTCTTGCCACTGTCTCTTCAGCTTGCTCTTTGGGGTTTAAAGGCTTATAATCATCCCCCACCATAATACCTCTTCTGTGGAGGTCCTGATTATGGGATGGAACCTGGATTTTTATTGGACTGGTGGTCCTGCAGGACGTCCTTAATGGACTTATATAGTGTTTAATTGTTAAATACAGGTCACATGATCATCACACAGTCTGTACTTTAGTGTCCTACACTGTTGATGCTGCCGGTCGCTCAAGGAGGACGAGTCCCCCGCTGAGTCTCGGTCCTCACAAGGTTTCTTTCTAATAATATCAACATAACAGGGAGTTTTTTCTTGCCACTGTCTTGCTGCCTACTTAGCTGCCTACGGGATGCTCTTGCAGGTGATGGCTATGGTGTGCTGCCCAATAAGCTGCCCACAGAATGCTGCCTACAGGACTACAGTCTAGAATTGTAGAACTACAAAGTCCATCTATATGATAAGAGGAGATGATAGAGGATGGAGTAAGAAGGGGGCGTGGACTAACTTGTGAATGGTACTGTAGATGTTCTTTGTAGTTCTCCAATTCCAGACTGTAGTCCATCTGTTTGGGTTCTACAGTACATACTGTGTACGTCCCCTTTACTCTGTTCTAATGCTCAGAACCCCAATAGTAGCACCACAGAGCAGGGGTTATTGGGTGGGGGCATTATTCCTATCTCAGCAGTGTCACTGAGGTGGAGAAATGAAACTCCACTAACCCCCCCCCCACCACCACCACATCAGTGTCACTGCAGAACTGACAATAAACAATCCACCACCCAAATGATACCTGTTCTGTGATGCTCCTGACCAACAGAGACCAGAGAACCAACAGGGGACCAACAACAACAAAGAACACAGATGGACTACAGTCTGGAATTGACGAACTACAAAGTGAAGCAACTAGATGACGTTCTGCGGCAACATTATGAAGCCAAACGAGTCTGTCCGGCAAACCGAAGTAAAGAATGGCCATTTAAGAACATAGATATTTGCAAATACCCCAGAGTGGGTATCCACTTGGGTACAAAGGGCCTTTTACGAAAGTTCAACAGCAATGCAAAATAAATCAGCACTCTATTCACAGAGAAAAGTCAAAGAGTGGGTGAATGAATGGACAGGGACAGAGTAGGGTGTCCACATTTGACATCTGCACCTTAGTTGTAGGTCAATATTCACAAAAAGCCTTTTCATTGCATCGCGTTTGGTCTCAACGTGGAAACATTTATCTGAAGCCACGTAGAAGTATCTCAGCTTGATGGTTGGGGGTCAGAGCACAGGGGCAGATATGATAGAGCTCCCCCGGAGCAATGAGGCTCAAGGGCCAAGTAAGTTACCTTGGGTTAAATCTGGGGTCAAACCCAATAACCTTTTGATTGATACCCCAGCAGCCAAAGCAGAGCGATACCATGCACGTTTTCTATGTCTTTGGTTTGCACCAGTAGGTGTCGCCACAGTCGACATTCTCCACACCGCCCGATTCGGAGTGCCGCTGATTTATTATGCATCAGCAAAGTTTAATATCACACAAGGAGTATGAGGGAACTGAATGAATAAGCATTAGAACACTCTAGCAACCTTAAGGTTATTCTTTATAAAGGTCACACTGGAAATGATGAGCATGAGATATTAATCCTATACTAGGGTCAGGATGGCCTGTGGCTTAGTGGTTGGCATGTTCTCCTCTCAGCGCTGGGGATTCAGGTTCGAATCCCAATCTAGGTGGAGTTTCCATGTTCTCCGCATGGAAAACGTGGGTTTTCTCCCACAGTCCAAAACCATGGGTCAAGGTCAACTGAATGTTCTAAATTGCCCCATATAGTGTGTTTGTGTGAGTAAGTGTGTGTCCAGTGATAGATTGTCGTCCTGTCCTGGGTCTATCTGCCCAACGCCTGAAACGTTCTCCCCTGGATGGGCATGGGGAACCCCCTCTCGCGACCCTAATATAAGCTAAAGCGGAAGATAATGGATGGATGGGAGGAAACCGGAGAACCTGGAGAAAACCTGGAAACACAAGGAGAACATGGAAACTCCACCCAGATTGGGATTCAAACCTGGATCCCCAGTGCTGAGAAGAGGATGTGTAACCACACCACCACCACCAACTCAAAAAAAAATCCCAAATTCAAATCCCAATCTGGGTGGAGTTTCCATGTTCTCCCCGTGTCCGTGTGGGTTTCCTCCAGGTTCTCCGGTTTCCTCCCACAGTCCAAAAACTTGGATTCAAGATCAATTGAGTTCTCCAAATTGCCCCATATGGAGTGTGTCTGTGTGAGTGAGTGTGTGCCCAGTGATAGATTGGCGTCCTGTCCTGGGTATATCTGCCCAGCGCCCAAAACGTTCTCCTCGGATGGGCATGGGGAACCTCCCCCAACGACCCTAATAGAGGATTAAGCGTAATAAAATCAATTAATTAACTATATGTGAACTTTGTAATGGTTGTAACCTACCGCCAAAGACTCTGGAACGTCTAAAATTGGTGTGTAGTTTATATTATATACAAATTATAAACATTATCAGAACATCATGATTAGCCTTTAGGAACCAGAGGGTTACCCAGAACCACCCCTCTCGTCTATTTTCCACCCAAAGTGGCACTAACTCCTGGCCCACCTCTTATGTGTGACCAATCAGGGAGAAGAAAGAAGGTTTTCTTCGGTCCTGACATTATCCCACCGCCGCTTTAGTCTCACGTCGACCGGATTAGCGTAAGGGCCATTACCCCCTTTTCTGTCGGAGGTCGTCTGGCCCAGTCAATGGAGGCCCCCGTCTGGCCTCCCCTTCCCTTCCCGTGAGAAATCTGGATGAAGGGTGAGGATTTTCAGAGGAGTTACTGCGTTATGCCCCTTTAAAGGACCTTACGCCGATGCACGAGAGCAGCACCAGCCGCCGGCCCTCGGCTACGGCACAAAGACATGCCGTAACAATGGCAGCGTGAGGGCCACACATCAAACGGTGAAGGGCTCGGGACGATGAAGGGGGAATGCTATTCATCGCTCCGGCCGTTAGTGTCCGTGAGTCGGGATTTATAATCTAGCTTTCCGTAAGCGACTGGCTCGAACCGGCCTCCCACTGCGTGAGGAGAAGATATCGGGAGGCATGTCCATTCCACAGCCGCCGTAAATTAACAAAATTTTTATATTTATATTTTTATAAACCAGCCCCACTGTAAAATGATCAAACCTGATTATTACCTTTATCATTTAATTTTCATCCATTATCTTCCGCTTTATACTCTACTAGGGTCGCGGGGGGGTTCCCCATGCCCATCCTGGGGAGAACATCTCTGGCGCTGGGCAGATAGACCCAGGACAGGACGCCAATGTATCACTGGACACACACTCACTCATACAAACACACTATAGTAAATGGGGCAATTCGAAGAATTCAATTGATCCATGTTTTTGGACTGTGGGAGGAAACCGGAGATCCCGAAGGAAACCCATGTGGACACGGGGAGAACATGGAAACTTCACCCAGATTGGGATTCGAACCAGGAATCCCTAGTGCTGAGAGGAGAACATGCCAACAACTAAACCACCACACAGACACACTTTATATGGGGGGATTTGGAGCATTCAATTGACCTTGAACCATGTTTTTGGACTGTGGGAGGAAACCGGAGAACCCGGAGGAAACCCACGCGGACATGGGGAGAACCCGGGTGGGTTTCCTCTGGGTTGTCCAGTTTCCTCCCACAGTCCAAAAACATGGATTAAGGTCAATTGAATTCTTCAAATTGCCCCATATACTATAGTGTGTTTGTGTGAGTGAGTGTGTGTCCAGTGATAGACTGGCGTCCGGTCCTGGGTGTATCTGCCCAGCACCCAAAACGTTCTCCCCTGGATGGGCATGGGGAACCCCCCCCACCTAGAACCTAGGTGCTAAGGGGTTCCAGGTTGGCTCAAAGGGGTTCTAGGTGGGTGCCAAGATATTGTAGGTGGTTGCTAAGCAGTTTTACTGGAGCCCATCCATCACGTCCAACAGCTAATAACACAACACTTACAACTAGTTGGACTTTATTCAAGATACCACGTCTTCTATTTTGTATTTCCATGTTTAAATAAATATACCTGCCCAGCGATGGATTGGCGCCCTGTCCTGGGTCTATCTGCCCAGCGCCCGAAACGTTCTCCCCTGGATGGGCATGGGGAACCCCACCACGACCCTAATAGCGGACAAAGCGGGAGATAATGAATGAATGAAATAAATATACCAACAACATTCGGCATAAAACTCTCTCTACCTTTTCTTGAAACCAATGGCGAGTCTTTGGAGTAACCGGTCTTCTCCTATTTGCTGAGGCCGAGTGGTTACAGGAAAACCCCAAATTTTTTGTTTTTTACCAAAACACAGGTGATGAGCTTTTTTTGGGCCAGACAGCGATACAGCAGTGCTGCTGAGTTCGGGTTCTCTGCGTTTGGGCGCAGTATTCAGGTTAAAAAGTTGCTGGTAGACCTTGCGCACTCACATGGCACGATGTCCTACTTTGAAGACTGTGAGTGATTTGAGACTGTATACATTCTAATCACTGAAGCGGTGTGTGACAGAATGAGGTTGAGTGCAATCCCCAGACCCGAACCTGGGCTGCGTCCCAACACAGCAAACTGTTGCATTTCATTAATGCCATGGAGCAGAACCTCCCTTGATCGCTAATGACACAAATCGAAGAAAAGAACCGCAGGTCGCAAGTGGCTTTGTCCAACGGCATGCAGACGTTTCCTAATGACTCTCAGCTCGGACGATCCGTCCGAAGCTCCAACGAACGACACGCATCAATGAATAAACAGATAAATAACCAGAAGTATCTAAAAACCTGTCCGCTCCTAATATTCACATTCATGTAACTATATGGATGTAAAGTTGAGAGTGTAAACGTTGGGTCCAACAATGTGGGCCCTTGAGCAAAGCCCTTAACCCCTATCGCTTCAGAAGTTCTGCATCATGAATGGCCTTTTGGTCTGAGCCCAACCGTTAAGTTGGGATACTGAGGAGGATAATTTAATCCATGGAGGGTTCCCTATGTAGGGGAGAACGTTTTGGATGCTGGGCAGATACATTTACATTTGAGTTAATCACAGGGCAATGAGGGTTAAGGGTCTTACTCAAGGACCAACATTGGCACTTCAGTGGACCTGGGATTTGAACCGCCAACCTTCAGATTTATAGCCCACGCTAAAAGGCGAACTTGCGAACCAGGGGTTGCCTCCAGATTTGATTCCTAAAAGTGTTTATTTAAAACTAAATTATTAATAATCTGGTCTCTGTGATGTGATTTAGTCTGTTTTTTAAAGTGAACATTAATCGCTGAGTAACAGGATACAGGTTAAGTGTTCATCACACATTGTTACGAATGTGAAGCACTCAGCGGTGTGTGTTATTGTCCATTCCTGGTTCGAATCCCAATCTCTTCATGTTCTCCCCGTGTCCGTGTGCATTTCCTCCGGCTTCTCCGGTTTCCTCCCACAGTCCAAAAACATGGATCAAGGTGAACTGAATTCTCCAAATTGAGAATTTAGCCCCATATACAGTTTGTTTGTGTGTGAGTGAGTGTGTGTCCAGTGATAGATTGGTGTCCTGTCCTGGGTCTATCTGCCCAGCACCCGAAACGTTCTCCCCTGGATGGACATGGGGAACCCCCTCTCGCGACCCTAATATAAGCTAAAGCGGAAGATAATGGATGGATGGGAGGAAACCGGAGAACCCGGAGAAAACCTGGAAACACAAGGAGAACATGGAAACTCCACCCAGATTGGGATTCAAACCTGGATCCCCAGTGCTGAGAAGAGGATGTGTAACCACACCACCACCACCAACTCAAAAAAAAATCCCAACCCAAAAAAAAACCCCCCCCACGACCCAAGTAGAGAATAATGCAGAAGATAATGGATGGATGGAAATATTAACCAAATGTAAAATCCTGATATAATTATATAAAGGATCAAATCAGCTGAAGTTCAAGGAGACAAATAAACTCTGTTTTATGTTTGTGGAGGTTAGCGTTTAGCATGTTCTCCTCTCAGCGCTGGGGATCCAGGTTCGAATCCCGATCTGGGTGGAGTTTCCAGGTTTCCTCCCACAGTCCAAAAACATAGATCAAGGTCAGTTGAATTCTCCAAATTGCCCCATATAGAGAGTGTTTGTGTGTGAGTGAGTGTGTGTCCAGTGATAGATTGGACCTGGGATATGAACCCCCAACCATCAGACTGAGCAGACAACACTCTGACCAATGAGCCACCACCATCTCATCATGTATATCAAACCTACATGAATGGACGGAGGACTTGATNTTTCCTCCCACAGTCCAAAAACATAGATCAAGGTCAGTTGAATTCTCCAAATTGCCCCATATAGAGAGTGTTTGTGTGTGAGTGAGTGTGTGTCCAGTGATAGATTGGACCTGGGATATGAACCCCCAACCATCAGACTGAGCAGACAACACTCTGACCAATGAGCCACCACCATCTCATCATGTATATCAAACCTACATGAATGGACGGAGGACTTGATGACAGGACCATGATGTGCAGAACGCCGGTCCGTCAGAACGCCGGTCCCCGGGCGGAGGGGACACGTTCCGCGCTCAGCTCTTTAAAGATGCTAATGGAAGCAGAGTAGAAGCGTGATTAAAGGGACACTTCCTCCTAAGAGACCAGCGCCGGTTCTGTCCCTCTCTGTTTTGCTCTAAGCGACGAGAAAAGCTTCAAACCAGCAGAACGAAAGGGGGCGATGACGAGGGTACGAGGCGGGTAATTAAATAAAGCCTCCTTTAAGAAAAGGCTTCACTAGTAAAGACGTCACACCTAAATATGTAGTCCTGAACTAAGAGACAAAGACAAAATCCATCCGTCCATCCATTATCTTCAGATTTATTCTCTACAGGTTCTAGGTGGGGGGGTTCTCATGCCCATCCAGAGGAGAACGTTTTGGGTGCTAGGCAGATACACCCAGGACAGGACGCCAATCTATCACTGGACACACACTCACTCACACACACACACTCTATATGGGGCAATTTGGAGCGTTCAATTGACCTTAATTCATGTTTTTGGACTGCGGGAGGAAACCGGAGAACCCAGAGGAAACCCATGCTGGGGATTCAGGTTCGATTCCTGATCTGGGTGGAGTTTCCATGTTCTCCCCATGTCTGTGTGAGTTTTCTCCATGTTCTCCGGATTTCTCCCACAGTCCAAAAATAAGGATTCAAGGTCAATTGAATTCTCCGAATTGCCCCATATAGAGTGTGTTTGTGTGTGAGAGTGAGGGTGTTCAGAGATAGATTGGCGCCCTGTTCTGGGTGTATCTTCCCAGTGCCCGAAACATTCTCCCCTGGATGGGCATAGGCATGGGCATCGGCATGGGCACCCCCCCCCCCCACGTCCATGGGCAAAGCAGAAGATAATGAGATAATATGAGTGACATCATGATGCGTCTATACATGTCACATGTTCTCCCTGTGTTTCCAGGTTTCCTCCAGGTTTTCCGGTTTCCTCCCACAGTCCAAAAATATGGATTCAAGGTCAATTGAATTCTCCAAATTGCCCCATATAGAGTGTGTGTGTGAGTGAGTGTGTGTCCAGTGATAGATTGGCGTCCTGTCCTGGGTGTATCTGCCCAGCGCCCGAAACATTCTCCCCTGGATGGACACGGGGAACCCCCCCACGACCCTAATAGAGGATAAAGCTGAAGTTAATGAGATAATGAGATGATCCTCCACCTAAAGCCTACGAGCGCTGAAGGCTCCAGCAGTGAAAGGGCTCTCGTCTGCGAGGTCGACAGAGATTTGCGTAAGAGAAAAACCGCGAGTATGTGTTTATGGAAAACGCTCGAAAGTCATGAAAAAGTCATGAAAGCGTGCTGCTGAAACCTGCGAGATCCGTGTACCGCTGCCACGCGGAGCAGGGTGTCAGTCACCCCCGGTGCGTACATCCGCCCGCCCGCCCGTCCTCATCCTCCGCTGATGAAGGCCTGACTGGTTTCAAAGCCGAAGCGAAGCTTCCTGAGCCGCAAAGCACGCAGGCTTATCATACATTTCCATCTGAAAAATCCACTCTGAACACCACCGACTGAATAACAACACGCCAAAAGAAAGAAAGAAAGAAATACTGCGCCACGGGGGCTTAGTGCTTAGTGGCATGTTCTCCTCTCAGCACTAGGGATTCCCGGTTCGAATCCCAATATGGGTGGAGTTTCCATGTTCTCCCCGTGTCCACGTGGGTTTCCTCCGGGTTCTCTGGTTTCCTCCCACAGTCCAAAAACATGGACCAAGGTCAATTGCATGCTCTAAATTGCCCCATATAGAGTGTGTTTGTGTGAGTGAGTGTGAGTCCAGTGATAGATTGGTGTCCTGTCCTGGGTGTATCTGCCCAGCGCCTGAAATGTTCTCCCCTGGATGGGCATGGAGAACACCCCCACGACCCTAGCACTGGATACTGTGGCAAGGTGTCTTAGTGTTCTCCTCTCAGCTCCACATACGATTACTTCAGGGTGGCACGGTGGCTTAGTGGTTGGCATGTTCTCCTCTTAGCACTAGGGATTCCCGGTTGCAATCCCAATCTTGGTGGAGTTTCAATGGTCTCCTCGTGTCCGTGTGGGTTTCCTCCGTGTTCTCCGGTTTCCTCCCACATTCCAAAAACATGGATCAAGTCAATTGAATTCTCCTAATTATCCCATATAGTGTGTGTGTGTGTGTGTATGTGTGTTTGTGTGCTCTACTAGAGTCACGGAGGGGGTGGGGGTTCTCAAGCCCATCCAGCAGAGAACGTTTAGGGCGCTGGGCAGATACACCCAGGACAGGACACTAATCTCACACTTACAGTACACAGACACACACATACAAAATATAGTGTGTCTGTGTGAGTGAGTGTGTGTCCAGTGATAGATTAGCATCCTGTCCTGGATGTATCTGCCCAGCGCATAAGACGTTCTCTCCCCTGGATGGGCATGAGGAGCCCCCCCCCCCCCCCCCAACACAAGGAGAGGATAAAGTGGAAAATAATGGATGGATGGAAATTACGGCAGGGGTGGGGGTTTTCAAGCCCATCCAGGGGAAAATGTCACTTACAGTACATACACACACACACACACACACAAACAAACAAACACACACACAATATAGAGTGTTTTTGTGTGAGTGCCCAGCGATATAGTGTACTGGCTGTTCTATATTGCAATTATATAAATTGCCCCTATATATAGTGTGTGTGTGTGGGGGGGGGGGACATCTTTCCTTTTTGTATATGCAACTTTACTACATTATTTATTCAGCATGTCCTTAATTCTCTACTAGGGTCGTGGGGAGGGGGGGGTTCCCCGTGCCCATCCAGGGAGAACGTTTCGGGTGCTGGGCAGATACACCCAGGACAGGACACCAATCTATCACTGGACAAACACTCACTCACACGCACACTCTATATGGGGCAATTGACCTTGATCCATGTTTTTGGACTGTGGGAGGAAACCGAAGAACCCGAAAGAAACCCACGCAGACACTGAGGACAACATGGAAACTCCACCCAGATTGGGATTCGAACCGGGAATCCCTAGTGCTGAGAACATGCTAAACCACTAAGCCACAGTATCGCCGCTTTACTACATTAGCATGTCATTTAAATAAATGAATAAAAAAAATTTTTGGAGGTAAAAACATGAAATAAAACCAAAAATAAATAATAATTAAATAACATTAAAAAAAAAACCTTAATGATGAAACTGGATGAAATATCTCTCATCATTTCATTACCTTCCACTTAATGCTCTACTTAAGTCATGGGGGAGGGGGAGGGGAGGGGGAGGGGGTTCTCAAGACCATGCAGC
>JAFMOD010000794.1:121911-137289 GCA_019802435.1 Corydoras maculifer | reverse complement strand
TTTCCTCCCACAGTCCAAAAACATAGATCAAGGTCAGTTGAATTCTCCAAATTGCCCCATATAGAGAGTGTTTGTGTGTGAGTGAGTGTGTGTCCAGTGATAGATTGGACCTGGGATATGAACCCCCAACCATCAGACTGAGCAGACAACACTCTGACCAATGAGCCACCACCATCTCATCATGTATATCAAACCTACATGAATGGACGGAGGACTTGATGACAGGACCATGATGTGCACACCGAAAGCCGAAGCCGAATAAAGGCGCGGCGCTCCGTCAGAACGCCCCGGGCGGAGGGGACACGTTCCGCGCTCAGCTCTTTAAAGATGCTAATGGAAGCAGAGTAGAAGCGTGATTAAAGGGACACTTCCTCCTAAGAGACCAGCGCCGGTTCTGTCCCTCTCTGTTTTGCTCTGAGCGACGAGAAAAGCTTCAAACCAGCAGAACGAAAGGGGGCGATGACGAGGGTGCGAGGCGGCTAATTAAATAAAGCCTCCTTTAAAAAAAAAAAGTTCGATTAACGAGCTAATCCAGGCTCCACGAGTAAAGACGTCACACCTAAATATGTAGTCCTGAACTAAGAGACAATGACAAAATCCATCCGTCCATCCATTATCTTCAGCTTTATGCTACACTGGGGGGGGCGGGGGGGTCCCCATGCCAATCCAGAGGAAACATTTTGAGCTTGGACAAATACACCCAGGACAGGACGCCAATCTATCACTGGACACACACTCACTCACACACACACACTCTATATGGGGCAATTTGGAGCATTCAATTGACCTTAATTCATGTTTTTGGACTGCGGGAGGAAACCGGAGAATCCGGAGGAAACCCATGCTGGGGATTCAGGTTCGAATCCTGATCTGGGTGGAGTTTCCATGTTCTCCCCATGTCTGTGTGAGTTTTCTCCAGGTTCTCCGGATTGCTCCCACAATCCAAAAATAAGGATTCAAGTTCAATTGAATTTTTCGAATTGCCCCATATAGAGTGTGTGTGTCTGTGTGAGCGAGTGTGTGTTCAGTGATAGATTGGCGCACTGTCCTGGGTGTATCTGCCCAGTGCCCGAAACGTTCTCCCCTGGATGGGCATAGGCATGGGCATAGGCATGGGCATGGGCATGGGCACTCCCCCCCCCCCCACGTGCATGCGCAAAGCAGAAGATAATGAGATAATATGAGTGACATCATGATGCGTCTATACATGTCACATGTTCTCCCTGTGTTTCCAGGTTTCCTCCAGGTTTTCCGGTTTCCTCCCACAGTCCAAAAATATGGATTCAAGGTCAATTGAATTCTCCAAATTGCCCCATATAGAGTGTGTCTGTGTGAGTGAGTGTGTGTCCAGTGATAGATTGGCGTCCTGTCCTGGGTGTATCTGCCCAGCGCCCGAAACATTCTCCTCTGGATGGGCACGGGGAACCCCCCCACGACCCTAATAGAGGATAAAGCTGAAGTTAATGAGATAATGAGATGATCCTCCACCTAAAGCCTACGAGCGCTGAAGGCTCCAGCAGTGAAAGGGCACTCGTCTGCGAGGTCGACAGAGATTTGCGCAAGAGAAAAACCGCGAGCTTGTATTTATGGAAAACGCTCGAAAGTCATGAAAAAGTCATGAAAGCGTGCTGCTGAAACCTGCGAGATCCGTGTACCGCTGCCACGCGGAGCAGGGTGTCAGTCACCCCCGGTGCGTACATCCGCCCGCCCGCCCGTCCTCATCCTCCGCTGATGAAGGCCTGACTGGTTTCAAAGCCGAAGCGAAGCTTCCTGAGCCACAAAGCACGCAGGCTTATCATACATTTCCATCTGAAAAATCCACTCTGAACACCACTGACTGAATAACAACACGCCAAAAGAAAGAAAGAAAGAAATACTGCGCCACGGGGGCTTAGTGCTTAGTGGCATGTTCTCCTCTCAGCACTAGGGTTTCCCGGTTCGAATCCCAATCTGGGTGGAGTTTCCATGTTCTCCCCGTGTCTGCATGGGTTTCCTCCGGGTTCTCCGGTTTCCTCCCACAGACCAAAAACATGGACCAAGGTCAATTGCATGCTCTAAATTGCCCCATATAGAGTGTGTTTGTGTGTGTGAGTGTGAGTCCAGTGATAGATTGGTGTCCTGTCCTGGGTGTATCTGCCCAGCGCCTGAAACGTTCTCCCCTGGATGGGCATGGAGAACACCCCCGCGACCCTAGTACTGGATACTGTGGCAAGGTGTCTTAGTGTTCTCCTTTCAGCCCCACGTACGATTACTTCAGGGTGGCACGGTGGCTTAGTGGTTGGCATGTTCTCCTCTCAGCACTAGGGATTCCCGGTTGCAATCCCAATCTGGGTGGAGTGGATGTTCTCCTCAGTGTCTGCGTGGGTTTCTTTCGGGTTCTTCGGTTTCCTCCCACATTCCAAAAACATGGATCAAGTCAATTGAATTCTCCTAATTATCCCATATAGAGTGTGTGTGTGTGTGTGTGTGTGTGTGTGTTTGTGTGCTCTACTAGAGTCACGGAGGGGGTAGGGGTTCTCAAGCCCATCCAGGGGAAAGAACGTCTTATGCGCTGAGCAGATACACCCAGGACAGGACGCTAATCTCACACTTACAGTACACAGACACACACATACAAAATAGAGTGTGTCTGTGTGAGTGAGTGTGTATCCAGTGATAGAGTAGCATCCTGTCCTGGGTGTATCTGCTCAGCGCATAAGACGTTCTCTCCCCTTTCGGGCGCTGGGCAGATACACCCAGGACAGGACACCAATCTATCACTGGACACACACTCACTCACACACACTCTATATGGGGCAATTTGGAGAGTTCAATTGACCTTGATCCATGTTTTTGGACTGTGGGAGGAAACCGAAGAACCCGAAAGAAACCCACGCAGACACTGAGGAGAACATGGAAACTCCACCCAGATTGGGATTCGAACCAGGAATCCCTAGTGCTGAGAGGAGAACATGCTAAACCACTAAGCCACAGTATCGCCGCTTTACTACATTAGCATGATATTTAAATAAATGAATGAAAAAATTATTTGGAGGTAAAAACATAAAATAAAACCAAAAATAAATAATAATTAAATGACATTAAAAAAAAAACCTTAATGATGAAACTGGATGAAATATCTCTCATCATTTCATTACCTTCCACTTAATGCTCTACTTAAGTCATGGGGGAGGGGGAGGGGAGGGGGAGGGGGTTCTCAAGACCATGCAGCAGAGAACGTTTTGGGCGCTGGGCAGATACGGGGTGCCAATCTCACACTCACTTACATAGACACACACATACATACAATACAGGGGCATTTTATAGCAGCCAATTCACTTTGAACCCATGTTTCTGATCTGAGGGAGGAAACTGGAGAACCCGTAGAGGACCCACACAGACACGGGAAGTGGGAGGGGTTCTCAAGCCCATCCAGCAGGGTGCCAATCTCAAAATTACTTACATAGACACACACACACACAATACAAGGGGCATTTTATAGCAGCCAATTCACCATGAACCCATGTTTTAGGACTGAGGGAGGAAACCGGAGAACCCGGAGAGGACCCACACTGACACGGGGAGAACATGGAAACTCCACCTAGATCCCCAGCACTGAGATCCAAACATGCCAAACCACTACACAATGATGGTGCCTCCACTTTAAACCCTCTTCCATCCATCCATTATCATCTCATGCCCATCCAGGGGAGAACGTTTCGGGCGCTGGGCAGATACACCCAGGACAGGGGGGCAATCTGTCACTGTACACACACTCACTCACACAGACACACACTATATGGGGCAATTTGGAGAATTCAATTGACTTGATCCATGTTTTTGTACTGTGCGAGGAAACCGGAGAACCCGGAGAGGACCCACATAGACACAGGGAGAACATGGAAACTCCACCCAGATTGGGATTGAAACCGGGAATTCCCAGTGCTAAGAGGAGAACATGCCAACCACCAAGCCACAGTGCCGTCCAATCCATTAAAATGTCATTTAAATAAATCAATAAATAAAATGCGAGGCAAGAAATTTAATTATGACGAAATAAAGCTGAATTAAATCATTTTGGACTGTGGGAGGAAACCGGAGAACCAGGAGGACACCCACGCGCACACGGGGAGAACATGGACACTCCACCCAGATTGGGATTCGAACCAGGAATCCCTAGTGGTGAGAGGAGAACATGCCAACCACTAAGCCACTGTGCCGCCTTTAAACCCTCTTCATGAGGGCAATTATTAATCAGTTTCATGGCATCATGAAGACAATAACTTTATAATTCAGCATTGTCTACATCAAACAGAAAAGACCTCACGACGTCTGATCTTTGCTCGAGAAAGGAACAGATCGAGCGCCTTAAATAGTTCAACAGCCTGAAAGCAGAGAGGAAGGCGTGATTAAAAAAAGCTTTTTATGTAAACGAAATGCATAACTATTCATCAGAGTCTCCCGAGACTTCATTACCAATGGCTTCCCGGCCTAATTGGCTAAAACTAAGAATTTTACCATCACTTCGCCGCCGTAAGTCTCTGAGCACATGCTTCTGCACATTAAGCCTCTCTTTTTGGCGGCAGCCTCATCTTCATACCGACTAGTTCTCATTTCCATCTCGTAATCTGCGCTGTAAATCTTCCGTCTCCTCGTCGGAGAACCGCCAAGTTACTGGAGCTCGCCGCTTCATCTCAGCATCGGCTCCAGCTGCCAAACACCAAACACCCGATTTAACAAACCTCGGCTATTAGGTCGGACTAGGGCGGCAAGGTGGCTTGGTGTTTAGCACGTTCTTCTCTCAACGTTGGGGATTCCTGGTTCTAATCCCAATCTGAGTGGAGTTTCCATGTTCTCCCCATGTCCGCATGGGTTTCCTCCTGGTTCTCCAGTCCAAAAACATGGATCAAGTCAATTGAAGTCTCTAAATTTCCCCATATTGAGTGTGTGTGTGTGTGTGTGTGAGTGAGTGTGTATCCAGTAATAGATTGGCGTCCTGTCCTCGGTGTATCTGCCCAGCGTCCGAGACGTTCTCCCATGGATGGGCATGGGACCCTAATAGAGGATAAAGCGGAAGATAATGAATAATCATGCTAATGTAGTAAAGTGGTGGCATGGTGGCTTAGTGGTTGGCATGTTCTCCACTCAGCGCTGGGGATTCCCGGTTCCAATCCCGATCTGGGTGGAGTTTCCATGTTCTCCCTGTGTCCGTTTGGGTTTCCTCCTGGTTCTCCGGTTTTCTCCCACAGTCCAAAAATTGAATTCTCCAGTGATAGATTGGTGTCCTGTCCTGGGTGTATCTGCCCAACAACCGAAACGTTCTCCCCTAGATGGGCATGGGAAACTCCCCCCCCCCCACCCCTGCAACCCTAGTATGAAAACGGGAGATAATTAGATGAGGTCGACATGGTGGCTTAGTGGTTTGGCATGTTCTCCTCTCAGCGCTGGGTATTTCCGGTTTCAATCCCGATCTGGGTGGAGTTTCCATGTTCTCCCTGTGTCCGTTTGGGTTTCCTCCAGGTTCTCCGGTTTCCTTCCACAGTCCAAAAAAATAGATCAAGGTCAANTGGCTTAGTGGTTGGCATGTTCTCCACTCAGCGCTGGGGATTCCCGGTTCCAATCCCGATCTGGGTGGAGTTTCCATGTTCTCCCTGTGTCCGTTTGGGTTTCCTCCTGGTTCTCCGGTTTTCTCCCACAGTCCAAAAATTGAATTCTCCAGTGATAGATTGGTGTCCTGTCCTGGGTGTATCTGCCCAACAACCGAAACGTTCTCCCCTAGATGGGCATGGGAAACTCCCCCCCCCCCCACCCCTGCAACCCTAGTATGAAAACGGGAGATAATTAGATGAGGTCGACATGGTGGCTTAGTGGTTTGGCATGTTCTCCTCTCAGCGCTGGGTATTTCCGGTTTCAATCCCGATCTGGGTGGAGTTTCCATGTTCTCCCTGTGTCCGTTTGGGTTTCCTCCAGGTTCTCCGGTTTCCTTCCACAGTCCAAAAAAATAGATCAAGGTCAATTAAATTCTCCAAATTGCCCCATATAGAGTGTGTGTGTGTGTGAGTGAGTGTGTGTCCAGTGATGGATTGGCGTCCTGTCCTGGGTGTATCTGCCCAGCGGCCAAAACGTTCTCCCCCCACCCCCACCCGTCTCTAAATGAGCCATGTTCTGTACATTTCTGCCGTATCTCTATAAACCCAGGTGCACCGCCGACTGAACACACCCTCTCCAGACGTGGACGGTCAGATGTCGCTCTCTATCTGGTTGGGTGGTGGATCATCAACACAGACGCGTGCCCGACGCCACGGAACGCCGGAACCGATGGAACGCTATTAAATCTGACTGTATTTAATTTAATTTAATAGCGAGAACACAGATCCATAGAACACACTACACTGTGGGTTCTTCATTCACACTCACATGGAGAACCTCATGGAGCAGCGCACTGAGTCCAGGTAGCTACACCGTGAAAACAGCAACCCGTCAAAGTCAGAGCGCCACCTGGTTCCTAAAGGAAACAGTGAGGAACACGCTGATTGGTTTATTGTACGTTATGCCCAAAACACCCCGATAAAGAATGGCTTTTGTACGTCTCGCACCACAACACACAAGGCATTCACTTTCCATCGTTATGACATGCCTTAAATCAAGCTTCCCGGTGTGCAGTTTAAAAATAGAACCCTTAGTCCTCAAGGTCCGTCAGGTGCAGTGTGTAAAACGTGTAAGGACTTCAATTCTGGTCCTTTTCCGTGGTTCCATTTTGTAATAAAGTGCACATGCTCACATGCTAAATGGAAATCCAATCAGTGTGAGAGCATACCGCTGAGAAACACTCAGCCAGCCATTCATTGTTTGCCGTTTGAATTTTCATTTGAATGAACATCATGATAACGTCTCCAAACCTCTCAGCCAATAAAATGTCAGTATTATCATAACCTCACAAACGCAAATGACTATAGTACTAAATTCGGTGTGTATTCAAATGATAGATTGGCATTTGTAATTTTGGGGTACTTCATTGGACTCCTAGTCCAAACGCTAGAACATCACCATTGGAAACCAACGTTTGAGTCGTCAATGGTGGTCTGCAACTTGAAAATTGATTCCATTTAGGGCACAGGAAACGGCTAGCGAGAAAACCAGCACTCAACACGAAGTTAAAACTGAGCTGAGACTCAGGACTTATTAAGACACTCCATTTATCGTCCATGTTCTCAGTTCCATGTCCAGTAAAGGTGTTCTTTGTAGGTCTCCAATTCCAGACTGTAGTCCATCTGTTTGGGTTCTACAGTACATACTGTGTACGTCCCCTTTACTCTGTTCTAATGTTCAGAACCCCAATAGTAGCACCACAGAGCAGGGGTTATTGGGTGGGGGCATTATTCCTATCCCAGCAGTGTCACTGAGGTGGAGAAATGAAACTTCACTAACACCCCCCCCCCACCACCACCACCACATCAGTGTCACTGCAGAACTGACCATAAACAATCCTCCACCCAAATGATACCTGTTCTGTGATGCTGCTGACCAACAGAGACCAGAGAACCAACAAATGGACTACAGTCTGGAATTGAAGAACTACAAACTCCATCTATATGATAAGTGGAGGAGATAAAGAATAGAGCCAAAAGGGGGTGTGTCCTAACTTGTGACTGGTACTGTAGATAAAATTCCAGACTGTAGTCCATCTGTTTGGGTTCTACAGTACATACTGTGTACGTCCCCTTTACTCTGTTCTAATGCTCAGAACCCCAATAGTAGCACCACAGAGCAGGGGGTATTGGGGGGGGGCATTATTCCTATCCCAGCAGTGTCACTGAGGTGGAGAAATGAAACTCCACTAACCCCCCCCCCCACCACATCAGTGTCACTGCAGAACTGACAATAAACAATCCACCACCCAAATGATACCTGTTCTGTGATGCTCCTGACCAACAGAGACCAGAGAACCAACAGAAGATGGACACAGATGGACTACAGTCTGGAATTGGAGAACTACAAAGTCCATCTAGAGAAAATGGAGGATGGAGCAAGAAGGCCAAACTTCTGACTGGTACTATAATGAGTAGTGAAGGTTTTTTAGTTTGTGTGTGGGGGGGAAGGGGGGGGAGTGAGTGAGTGTGTATGACCTCATGACGTAAATGCTCATCATCAACCGGCATTAATTTACCTCCCTTAATTTCAACCGTCTTTAAACAAAATCAATTCTGATTTTATGCAAAGACCAGAATTTATAAAAGTATTCCAAAGACGAGTCGGCCTCTTAAAATCATGACCTATTAATTATCACATCGGTAATTAAGTCTCTCTCATTAGGTTTGGATCTGATGTGTGTAGTGACCCAGCTTTTTATGAGTCTGGAGAGTTAGGAAATGGAGGAGAAGGTGCATTAGCATGTGTGGGGGTGAGATGGAGAGAGAGAGAGAGCGAGAGAGTGAGAGATCAGAGAAAGTTACACTGACCCATAATGAATGTTAATGAACCTACTCACTGAGCCAAGGCCGGATGGTGGAGGACTCCATCGCTGATGATGCCGTTTGCCATTGGCGTCATTGCTATTCCACAAGTATGGCGCGAGTTAAGCTCTCACACAATGGAAGAAACCTTCTTTATATAACTAAATGGCGATCGTGAAACGTGGATCATGACCCAGACCGCGGAACCCAAGGCAGAACGGCGCTTCTGGCAGCCGACCCGAGAGGCGGCCGCCCGAGAGGCCACCGCGGAGAAAAGCTGAAACAGGATTTTCGCTAATTGTGTTTTTTGTAAAACAATACAGTCAGCTAAACAGGACGGGAAAAGCCGTTCTATGTTTTCAACTGCTGACCCAAGACCCAAAGCAATTAAATATCAAAAGTGTGTGAGATGTTAGAGAAATTATAGACACGAATCAGAATAATACAAAACAAAAAAATTCCAAGCCAATATTCATCCATTCATTATCTTCTGCTTTATCCTCTACTAGGATCATGGGGGGGTTCCCCATGCCCATTCAATGGTGAACGTTTCGGGCGCTGGGCAGATACACCCAGGACAGGCCACCAATCTATCACTGGACACACACTTATATATGGGGCAATTTGAAGAATTCAATTGACTATGATCCATGTTTCTGGACTGTGGGAGGAAACCGGAGAACCCGGAGGAAACTCACGTGGACACGGGGAGAACATGGAAACTGCACCCAGATTGGGATTGGAACCGGGAATCCCTAGCGCTGAGAGGAGAACATGCCAACCACTAAGCCACTGTGCCACCCACTACATTACAATGTCCATCCATCCATCCATCCATCCATCCATTATCTTCCACTTTATCCTCTATTAGGTTCGCGGGGGGGGTTCCTTATGCCCATCCAGAGGAGAACGTCTCAGGCGCTGGGCAAATACACACAGGACAGGACGCCAATCCATTGCTGGGCACACACACTCACTTACACACACAGACACACTCTATATGGGGTAATTGATCCATGTTTTTGAACTGTGGGAGAAAACCGGAGAACCCGGAGGAAACCCACGCGGACACGGGGAGAACATGGAAACTACACCCAGATGGGGATTCGAACCGGGAACCCTTAGCGCTGAGAGGAGAACATGCTAACCACTAAGCCACCGTGCCGCCCTATATATATACACACACACACACTATATATAAAAAGTATTATACAATAGATGTAAATTTAGAATATAAAATATAAATATAGCAGTAATTTATAAATGTATATAACGGTACATTACACACATTGATAAATTGCTGCTATATTTATATAACTCCACCCAGATCGGGATTTGAACCTGGATCCTCAGTGCTGAGAGGAGAACATGCCAACCACTAAACCAGTGTGCCGCCCGTCCTGTGCTTATATAGACCAATGATATACAGCATGATTACTGCCTGCCTCAGAACTCCCTGCCCTCCGTTATTGCATTAATAATCAGATTGTGAGGGATTGTGTCTACTTTGCAACAGTGTCATACAACTGGCAACACACTGTTAGCATTTATGTCCGCGCTAAAATTGATGGGCCCCTCAAGGCTTAATAAAGCACTTTAGATTATTATTATATATTTTTTTAACTTAATTGAATTCGAATTGAACGCTCATGAAAGCGTCTACCCAGCACTCGTCCGAGTCCTGGAGCACGTCATGCATGTCCACATAATCGTGTGCTGATGATGTGTAATTTCATACGGAGAACCGACGGCTCCGAAAACCTCGTATTGTGTCACTGGGATTCGGGGTTTGGAGGTTTGCTCTGTGCGCTGCCTCTCTACAGCTGGTGGCTCGGAGATAACAGCAACTCTTTAACAGTCCCGCTTAACAGTCCAATTAACGTTAAAAAATGAGGAAAAATGCCGAGAAACGACGAGCGTGAACGACGTCGACGCGGGTCGAAGAGTGACAGGAAAACAATCAGTGGGAAATAGAATTAAAATAGGACAATATAATCAACGATGAAGCTGGATTTAAAGGAGGAATTATGAAATTGGGGTGATAACCAACACAGGGGTGACTGATTTGTTGGAATCCTGAGATTTTGCTCACCACAGAGGGTCACATGCCTGTTATTGATATTCACATTACATTTGGTCATTTAGCAGATGCTTTTTATCCAAAGCGATTGACACGGTGAACACAGAGTTCATCACAGCATCCCTGGAGCAATGAGGGTTAAGGGTCTTGCTCAAGGACCCACATTGGTAACTTCAGTGGACCTGGGATTTGAACCCCCAACCTTCAGATTGACAGACCAACACCATAACCACTGAGCTACCACACCCCTAGACAAGCATCCCAATTTGGTTGGGGTTAGAGCACAGGGTTGAACCTACAGCCGTTCTCTTCGCTCCGGCGATGATCGCCGCCTGACGATTCCACCTCACCGAGTAGGTAAGTCTCGCTCCGTGGCGTCCACCACTGCAAAATGGTGGAATGCTCTTCCCAAATCTGTCCGTAAGGCAGAATCACTGAATAGTTTTAAAAAATTGCTGAAGACATGTTTCTTTAACAAATACCTGTTGTAAAAATAAAAAAATAAAAAAAATAAAAAATAAAATAAAATAAAATAAAATAAATAAAAAGGGGGGGGGGGCGTGTGCCGTGGCATCGAATGACATTCAGGTTTGATGAATTTTCAGTATAGTTGGTTTTCTTCATAGCTTCTGACTTGTGGTGTTCTCATTTGTACGTCGCTTTGGATAAAAGTGTCTGCTAAATGACTAAATGTAAATGTAAATGTACAGCCCCCCTGGAGCAATGAGGCTTAAGAGTCTTGCTCTGGGAACCACATTGGTATTTACAGCGGACCTGGGATTTGAACCCCCAACCTTCAGATTGATAGCCCAACACCCTATGATATGCATAGTATAGCCACCACCCACCCCCAGCCTCACAGTTAGGAAGGAGGTGTCTTGATGGCAAAGTCCTGCAAAGACGTCCTTTGTAGTTCTCCAATTGCAGACTGTAGTCCATCTGTTTGGGTTCTACAGTACATACTGTGTACATCCCCTTTACTCTGTTCTAATGCTCAGAACCCCAAACGTAGCACCACAGAACAGGGATTATTGGGTGGGGGCATTATTCCTAACCCAGCAGTGTCACTGAGGTGGATAAATGAAACTCCACTAACCCCCCCTACCACCACCACCACCACCACATCAGTGTCACTGCAGACCGATAATAAACAATCCACCACCCAAATGATACCTGTTCTGTGATGCTGCTGACCAACAGAGAACAGAGAACCAACAGGGGACCAACAACAACAAAGAACACAGATGGACTACAGTCTGCAATTGGAGAACTACAAACTCCATCTTTACAGTAATTGGAACTGAGAACATGGATAAGTGGACCAAAAAGGGGGTGTGTCCAAAGGTTTTACCGATGCTGCACGCCCAACAAAAACACTTATTGTTATTCAGGGGTTATTGGGTGGGGGCATTATTCCTATCCCAGCAGTGTCACTGAGGTGGAGAAATGAAACTCCACTAACCCCCCCCCCCACCACCACCACATCAGTGTCACTGCAGAACTGACAATAAACAATCCACCACCCAAATGATACCTGTTCTGTGATGCTCCTGACCAACAGAGACCAGAGAACCAACAAATGGACTACAGTCTGGAATTGAAGAACTACAAACTCCATCTATATGATAAGTGGAGGAGATAGAGGATGGAGTAAAAAAGGGGGCGTGGCCTAAGTTTAAAGGACTGGTATTGTTTATTCGTACAGAGAGAACAGAGCAGAGCCACAGAAATTAGAGTACACACTCAAAACACAGAATAATTTCTAAGACTGTCCAAATGCAAGGTGCACTAGCTGAACACAGCGCCACCATGCTGCCCATATGACAATTACTACATGTTGTTCAACAGCAAAGCCCCTGGAGGCCTGCAGTGTCACTTTAATTCACAGGAAATGTGAAGTGTGGAGAAACACCTTCATGTTTTAATGCAAACGTGCATTGGGACTCCGAAGTCTCACGGGAGTCTGGCAGTAACGCATGCCTCCAGTTGGCACCTTTTTATTGCATACATGTCGTCAACAAACCCACATCATGCTGCGGCACTTCAGATTCAAAGACCGTCCCGCTCTGCAAATGCCCCCCAAACAGTGGGCTTCCCTTTGCATTATGGGTAATACTAGTAAGGGCAAGAGGAAGGGCGGAGTTTGTTTAAAGAATCCCGAAATTAGCTTAACATATTGATCTGCAAGAAGACATTACAGCATAGAGACATACTGTCTGTCTGTCAGCTGATCCATCTCATCCAATCATCATCAGCCGGCTAATCCTCTACAAGGGTCGCGGGGGTGAAGGGGGGGGGGTTCAGGCAATGGGGCAGATACAACCAGGAAAGGGCACCGAACCGTCGCTGGGTACATACTCACTCACACATATATACACACACTATATGGGGCAATTTAGAGCAGTCAATTCCTTGAACAACACCTTAAATCCATGTTTTGCCCCCATATTTGAGAACACAGAGAAAACATAGAAACTCTAACCAGATTTGGATTCGAACCTGCATCCCCAGCGTTGAGAGGTGGATGCGCTGACCACTACACCACCGCGCCGCCCTTTAAAAAGTTGTCTTGTTGTATTTCATCTCTTTACCTTAATCCTTTACTATGGTTGTGGGGATGGGGGGAGGACTCACTCAAACTCATCACATAGGGGCATTTAAGCTGGGGACACTTCACCTTGAATCCATGCTTTTGGATTGTGGGAGGAAAAGCCCATGAGGACATGGAGAGAACATGGAAACTTCACCCAGACTGGGATTCGAACCCGGATTCCCTAGCGCTGAGAGGGGGGCGTTTACTCACACAGGGACACATACACCATATAGGGGCATTTAGGACATGCACATGTTTTTGGACTCTGAAAGGAAACCGGAGAACCTGAAGAAAACCGTGGACATGTGGACATGGGGAGAACATGGAAACTCATACTGGCAACTTGGGTCGCGGGGGGTTCCTCCAGAACGTTTCGGGCGCTGGGCAGATACACCCAGGACAGGACGGCAATCTATCACTGGGCACACACTTACTGACACACACACACACGCTCTATATGGGGCAATTTGAAGAACTCAATTGACTTGATCCATGTTTTTGGACTGTGGGAGGAAAACAGAGAACCAGGAGGAAACCCACACAGATTGGCATTAGAACCAGGAACCCCAGAGCTGAGTGGCACACATGCTAACCACTATGCCCCCCGTGCCACGCCTTATGTTTTTATTGATGTAAATTTGTACAGCAGCGATACAAAGCATATAAAATCCATCCATCCATCATCTTCTGCTTTACCCTCTACTTGGGTCGCGGGGGGGTTCCCCATGCCCATCCAAGGGAGAACGTTTCGGGGGCTGGGCAGATACACCCAGGACAGGACGCCAATCTATCACTGGACACACAATCACTCACTCACACACACTCTATATGGGGCAATTTGGAGAATTCAATTGAACTTCCATCCATCCATTATGTCCTGCTTTATCCTCTATTAGGGTCGCAGGGGGGTTCCCCATGCCCATCCAGGGGGGGGGTTCCCCATGCCCATCCAAGGGAGAACGTTTCGGGCGCTGGGCAGATACACCCAGGACAGGGTGCCAATCTATCGCCGGGCACACACTCACTCACACACACACACCCTATATGGGGCAATTTGGAGAACTCAATTGACTTGATCCATGTTTTTGGACTGTGGGAGGAAACCAGAAAACCGTGAGGAAACCCACACGGACACGGGGAGAACATGGAAACTCCACCCAGATGGGGATTCGAACTGGGAATCTCTAGTGCTGAGAGGAGAACATGCCAACCACTATGTCAGCGACAATATAAAATCAGGGCGGCCAATGAATCTGCCGTCAAATGTCCCAGGCCCCGAGGTCCAGGTGGAGGTGGACGGTAGTTAACCTGCGGTTCTCCGAAACAGAATCATGGTCTCATGAGGACTGAGGAACGGCCCTTCAGCTAAAAGGAGAGGTCGACTGCCGGAGACCTGCCATTCATCAAACACTTCAGCTCTCGGCTCTGACGTGACCGACAGGACGGGGGGAGGGACACGTTAACACCCCCCACCTCCCCCCGCACTCCCACACTAACACTAACCACGCACATCCTTCACAGTGCATTTACAGAGCGGATTTACACACATGGAGTAACGGGTTCGAACCAGTGTGACTCTCATGAGGCGGCGCCGGGGTGGCACGGTGGCTTAGTGGTTGGCATGTTCTCCTCTCAGCACTGGGGATTCCTGGTTTGAATCCCCATCTGGGTGGAGTTTACATGTCCTCCCCGTGTCCGCGTGGATTTCCTCCGGGTTCTCCGGTTTCCTTCCACAGTCCAAAAACATGGATAAGGGTCAATAAAATTCTCCAAATTGCCCCATATAGAGTGTGTGGGCGGTGGCTTAGTGGTTGGCATGTTCTCCTCTCAGCACTAGGGATTCCCGGTTCAAATCCCCATCTGGTTGGAGTCTCCATGGTCTCCTCGTGTCTGCGTGGGTTTCCTCCGGGTTCTCCGGTTTCCTCCCACAGTCCAAAAACATGGATCAAGGTCAATTGAATTCTCCAAATTGCCCCATATAGAGTGTGTATGTGTGAGTGAGTGTGTGCCCAGTGATAGGCATTTTATCTCTCTCATTCTCACTTGGTCGCTCTTATTCTCACTCTGTCCCTCTCAATCTTAATCTGCCCCCCTAATTCTCACTCTGTTCCTTTCATTCTTATTTCGTTTTCTCATCCTAAATTTGTCTCTCTTATTCTCACTCAGTGGCTCATTCTTATTTCGTCTCTCTCATTCTGACTCTGTCTCTATGTCTTTCTCATTCTCACTCTTCTCTCTCAGCCTTTTCCCTTTTATCCCCCCCACCTCTCTCT